>APFE031483999.1:0-26913 GCA_000404065.3 Pinus taeda | reverse complement strand
ATCTTTCCTACACCTTTTTCTAGCTTCTTCCCATTCATCTGAACCTCCTAAGTCATCAGTATCATTGCATATTAGTTAAAAAAGGGCATCTAAAGTGGTTTCTTGACTATGTGTTTGTGTTGCTATTTGAAATAGATTTTTGTTTATAAGCTGCGGAATCTTGTCACTTTCCGCAGTTGTTTTGTCAAAGTCTATATTGCAGGTGTCTTCAGGCGAATCAAGCCACATGGGCAAGTTGCAAACGATGTGGACATGGACTGAGTCCTATTGGCTCAGTCGAATTCATCAAAAGAGGCCATAGCCAATGGTGGGCAAAGTGGTGGTCAACTTAAGAGTCTTACAATGATAAAACTCTGTTTTTCACCACGTGAAGCTTTGCGGGGTTGCGTGGTTGTTCCTAAATCTCAGGGGACAAATTAACACCTGTGGACTGCTCCATGAACCGAATCTAACAGCCACCCTCCAAAGATTTAATCTTCACGGCAGCCATAATGCTAAATTTCGGGACGTGGTTGTTTACGTGTCTTTTATCAGCGCAGAGTGTAGGAAAGAAGTTATGTCATCCTTTGTTATAAATAATGTGTTCTCATATGCATATTAGTTAGTTTTTTTGGTAATGTAATTTTGACTGTTAACGAGCCCACTGTGCCGTGACTTTATCTTTGCGTTATGACTGCATTTTAATACATGAGAAGACTCTGTTTGTAAGCTCAATTCGTGGTTGATCATTTACTATCCGAGGATTGTGCAGAGGGTCCTTGCACATGCCGAGGTTTTTTTTATTACTGTATAGTTTCATGCTTTATTTTTTTTTACGTTCCTTATGCCATAATCATTCACTTCTATATATATTGCATTTCTCATGGTATTAACGTTTGATATCTGTCCATAGATTTTCACGTTTTACAATGATGTTAACTGATCAGTGCCTTTGTTTCAGATTACAATAGGCAGCCCGGGCATTTACACATAGTTTTCTAATGACTAATGACCTGGAATTATTATTGTCCTTCTGCTGACTCATTTCCTTTAGTTTTTAGTTCCAACACCGTGTTATTTATTTCAGTTTTGCTCATTTACTCTTCTGCAAGATAGATATTAAATTACTCATGTCATTTTCAGTTACCTCCTAAAGCCAGAGTGAGTCGAATGGTGAGGGATTGAACTATGAATGCGTAGTTTGATATTAGTTTATGTTTCTGCAAGTTAGATATTAAATTACTCATGTCGTTTTCAGTTACCTCCTAAAGCCAGAGCGAGTTGAATGGTGAGGGATTGAAGTATGAATGCGTAGTTTGATATTAGTTTATGTTTATGCAAGTTAGTTATTAAATTGCTCATGTCATTCTCAGATACATCCTAAAGCCAAAGAGAGTCGAATGGTGAGGGATTGAAGTATGAGTGTGTAGTTTGATATTAGTTTTATTTTCTACAAATTAGATATCAGATTGCTCAAGTTGTTTATGATTACCTCCTAAAGCCAGAGCGAGTCGAATGGTGAGGGGTCAAAATATGAGTTGATGTAATGTGATTTTAGTTTACTTTGCTTGCAATTTTTGGATTTCTTTGAGTTCAATTTTTCTTATATTTTTACGGCAGCAAGGATACTGGGTTTCATGGTCACTAGCTCATTGTTGTTTAATTAGAATAGTGGCACATTTTCACTCTATTTCAGGAATTAGTTTCACCATTGCATGTTTTAAAACTTTTTTTTTTTTTTAAGTTTGAAGTTTTGAAAATCATTTTAAAGGACATCATTGCCTTGAACATTTATATCATACTTGTCTTTTAGAATTTTCATCTCACATTAGGGAATTAACAGAAATAAACCCAAAACAAAACAAAAACACAAAAACGACAAAAAAGTAAGAAATAGGTTATCTTGCACATATAGTGCGCCGCACTTCAACAGTTTACGACTCCTGAATTGACAATTAATACAACAATTTAGGACACTCAAAATTGACCAAACAGACACACCATCCAAAAAATATCCACTAAAACATCTGCTAACTCACTTACGCTAGTGACCTCTGTTACACATAAATTTTTGGGGTATTTTTACAGGGGCCTCCACAAAAACCTCCACTAGAAGGTATTTTCCTTAAAGTGAAGTATCATATTTTCAAATATTGAGTTGAGTATATTTTTAGACCACATCACAAGAAGATGAAATTATCTCTTGTTAGTGCAGGTCAAATGAAAAGGTTTGTGGATGCTAGTAATAATTTTGTGTTGTTGATGATTAGAGCTAGAGATACTATTGAATCTGAAGCTTTCACAAGATATGGTTCTAAAATAAATCATGAATTGGTTGAAGTTCTTAATACTTATGACAAGATGTTTCAAGAACCTGAATGGTTACCTCCAAAAAGATAAATCCAACATGAGATACAACTAGACCAGGATGCACCATTTTCGAATATTGGCATCTATAGAATGTCACTTTTGGAGAATGTAGAGATCAAGAAGCAAATCCAAGAATTTCTAGACAAATGGGTCAATAGACCTATCATATCTCCTTGCGGGTCTCCTATTGTTTTGGTTCCAAAGAAATATGGTACATGATAGATGTGTGTGGATTTCCGAGCTTTGAACAAGATTACGGTAAAGAATCGTTATCCTCTTCCTCGCATTGATGATTTGCTAGATTAGTTAGAGGATGGTGTTTACTTTACTAAGTTAGAATTGAGAAGTGGTTATCATCAAGTAAGGATTGTTGAATATGATATCTGGAAAACTACTTTTAAGAGAAAACAAGGATTGTTTGAATGGGTAGTTATGTCGTTTATGATTTGTAATGCACTGGCTACATTCATGAGTGTTATAAATGATGTATTGTTACCACTCCTTGATGATTTTGTTATAGTATACTTAGATGATATTATGATTTTTAGTAAGACTTGTCAAGAACATGTCAAGCATGTAAAGAAAGTTTAAGATGCCTTGAAAAAGGAAAAGTTATATTTGAAGATGTCTAAATGTGAATTTGGGAAAACCTCTTTGGTTTACTTAGGTAATATTGTAGGAGGTAGTGAATTGAAGATTGATCCCTCCAAAGTTGAAGTTGTTGTGAATTGGCATAAACCCATCAATATAACATAAGTTAGGATATTTTTGGGAGCAACGCAATATTGGAGAAAAATTATCACTAATTTCTCATCCATTGCAGCACCATTACATGCTTTGACTAGTGCGAAGCAGGTCTTTTAGTGGGGAGGCAAGTAGCAGAAACCCTTTGACACTTTGAAAGAGAAAACCAGTAAAACACTAGTTCTAGCAGTTCCATATGTTAAGCAACAATTTGAAATTCAAGCTGATGTAAGAAAATATGCTATGGGAGCAGTAGTGATGCAACATGGTAAGCTGATATGTTATCATTCTGATACCTTTTCTAATGCAATAATTAACTATCCAACTTATGATAAAGAGTTGTATGCTTTGGTACAAAGTATGAAGAAATGGAAGCATTATTTGATGGGCAAAGAAACAATTATTCATATTGACCATCAACTTTTGTAATATCTACAATTGCAAACCAAGCTACCACAAGTTAGAAATTTCATATTGATGGGATATTTGTAGCAATTTCATTTGGTTATTAGGTATAAGAAAGGTATTTACAACAAATGTTATCAAGGCCTATTATTAATGAATCTATCATTCTTAAGAATAACTCAATCATGCTTGCAATTTATATTGAACATTATGCTCAAGATGAATATTTTAGAGATGTTTATCTAGCTTTGATTCAAGGAAATCATGTTGAACAGTTGGATTATCATTTTCATAACAAGTTTTTGTATCATCTTCAAGTTGTGTATTCCATGGGGTGAAAGATTTATTGTCATAAGGGAAGTCCATACTTCTCTTATTGTTGGTCACTTTGGTGTAGGAAAAACAATTTGTCAACTACAGAGGTGTTGCAATTGGCCTTGTATGAATGAAATTGTATCAAGATATGTAAAAGGATGTTCTATTTGCACTACTAGTAAGCCACACAACAGGAAATTGGGTTTGTACACTCTACTTCATATCCCTTCTTGTCCTTTGGAAAGTGTTTCTATGGATTTTGTAGGGGGGGTACCAATGTATAAAGAAGGTAATGATTATTTATATGTTGCAGTGGATCATTTCAACAAAATGTGTGTGTGGATTCCTTGTAAGAAATAAGTCACAACTGGACAAACTGCAAAAATGTTCTTCCAAAATGTTTGGGTTCACTTTGGGTTACCTACTTCTATTATTTTTTATTAAGATTCTCAATCTATAGAGAAGTTTTGGGAAAGTTTATGGGAACTCATGGACACATTTCATCCACAAACCAATGGACATAAAGAAGTAGTGAAAATAACAAGAGTGCTTGTTCAAGAATATTGTGGTAAGAATCCTAAGCTTTGGGATGAGCATTTGCATTACATCCAACACTCCTACAATCATGTCAAGCATTCATCTACACAAGTATCTCCATTTGAAGCATGTTTAGGTTATTTTCCTAAAGTATCCTTTGGATTTCATCTTTGGTAAAGATATTGCAGTAGATGGATATAGTGATGTGGACAAAGGTAAGGATTTCATTGAACAAATCCAATTAGTGCGTCAAAGGGTATAGGAATAGTTGGAGAAACTTCAAGCCAAATACAATACAAGACATGATAAGCATCAAATTGATCGTGATTTCCAAGTGGGAGATCAATTTTGGTTGTACATAAGAAAGGAAAGATTACATGGTGAAGGTAAAATCTCAAAATAATCAGATATGGTCCTTTCAAAATTTCAGAGAATATTGGTAACAACACTTTCCAATTAGATTTACCACCTTACATGCAAATTTATTCTGTTGTGAATGTGGAAAAATTGAGATTGTATGAGCCTCCTATGATCATTTATCAATAAAATAATGTTCATATTCCATCAACAGAATATTTTTCTCTTGAATATTTGATTGAGTTGCAGGAGGACAATATTCTTGACAAGAGGATAAGAACTTCACACAGAGGCAATGTGGAGTATCATCGTGTGGGGCTCAAATGTATCAATCCAAGTAAATAAACATGGATAGAGATTGGAAAAGTGAGTGACTTTTACCCTCACTTACTTGTAGAGTAAAAACAGACTTTTGGTGGTCCAAAAGCTTCTAGTGGGGAGGAGTGATCCAGGAGATAAAAAATATGCTCAAAAATGAAAGTGATCAATTTCTCTCGAAACCAACACCAAATCGTATAGCTCATTGTTATAAATACAATGATGATTGAATCTCATCAATATAACACCATATGAGCAAGTTATCGTGTTTTGAAGTTTTGGCCAAATATAAAAAAAGTCAAAGTGCAGGGTTGACAGTGCAGGTGCGGATGCCACGTGGTAGTATGTACACTGACGTGGTGCTAACATCACCATATGACTAGGGTATTCAATGTAGTGACATGTTGGTTTGTGATTGGGTGGTACAATGATTTGGGGGACCAACCATAGGCCAGCATGTTGGCCAATCTGATATGGATCTTAGGGGGAGCCCCCCAATATCTAAAAAATTGAAATTCCAGAAGAAAAGAGGAAAACACACAATAAACAAAACTACAAATATTTTTTTATTAAAACAAAGAATAATTGTAAAAGTTACATTACGGTGGACAATTTGTCCATTTACAAAATGTGCCTTGCTACTTATAGTCTTTTTTAGTTACGATACCATCGGTAAATTCCATGGGTAGGTAAATACCATGGGTGAATGAATGCCATGGGTGGATGTCACTTACAATACCATGAGTGAATTCTACGAATAGATAAATACCATGGGAGAATGAATAGCAAGGGTATATTCCACTTACAATACCATGGGTGGATGCCACTTACAATACCATGGGTAAATTCCATGAGCGGATAAACACCATGTATGTATGAATACCATGAGTGTATGGAACTTACAATACCATGGGTAAATTCCATGGGTGGAAGAATACCATGGGTGGATGCCATTTTCCATTTAGATCATTCCTCCCACCTTAAGAAGCAACGGTCCCCAATGCATGAAGTTCCCTCCTGCAAAGCCTTTGTTGAATATGAAGATCCACTAAGGAGAAGGGTTTTGTGTGGTTAACCCATAACCATGATGAACCAAGATCCGAGGATAGAGATACCCTGTAATTCTTGTGAAAAACTATTATACTAACAATGTGCGGCCTAGAAAATGGACTTTGGTGAAGCATGGGTTTATGGATGACCCATAACCACGAAAAATTAAGATTTAAGGATAGGGATACCCTGTAACTCTTGTGACCAACTATGATACTGACAATGTGCAGCATAGAAAATGGACTTCTATGAAAAGGTTTTTGTGCAGTTGACCCATAACCTTGGGTTTGTATGTGACCCATAACTATGATGCTTGTCAATCTGCTTGGTAAAAGCGTGATGGCTTCTTTGGTAAATTCTCCTATCCAATGAGATGTTGTAAAGGCCTCTTTCACATTATAGAATTCTTTAGGCAACTTTGCTGATAACATCTACTATAGATGATGAAATTGAATTTCGTAAAAGACCCATTTGAGGTATTGAAAATGTATTTCCATTTAGATAAGACACTTGAACTTTGATGACCTGTTGAGTGAGAAAATAATTCTAGAAAATCATGGTACGCATGGCCACGCAACATTCCAGACATGTGTAACTTCAATTGCTCATATATCTCAAACCAGGAAACGAAATCAAATTCCCTAAAAAACAATTTGAGCTAAAATAAAATATTTTCAAATGCGATATTTTTCACCATCTAGAATACTTTGTGGAGGTCGTAGAAATTACATGAATTTTGCTGAAGATTTCTACGAAACATTAAAATTGAAATATGTTTCAAATCCTCATTCCCACGTATTATCACTCTGATAATTCTTTTGAAGTAAAAAGAAAGAAAACCAAAGGTAACCACCAACCGCTTTTGGAGATCAGGACCTAGCCTTTCTGATGCTCAGAGAGGGCTCTCTCTTTAAAATTTAACTTTGTTTTAGTTAAGATGCTTTTAGGCTAGTTATGATTGTTCAAGGGTTTTTTTATTTGTATTTGAGATTGGGTGGTGGGATCACTTAGACAGATGGATAGAATGATGTCTTTTAGACCATTGGGCTATCGAGTCAAACAATAAGGAAGAAAAACTGGATTAACTCACTAAAGGGAATGTTCCAAGGGCAAGAAAGCAAAGTGTTTTTTAGATATTTAAGACGGAGGGGTGAAAGGGTTTCACTCGGGGTGAGAGAGAAGTTAAGGTTTCTCAGACTTGGATAATGAATGAGGAGTGAAGGAATAATAAAGATCAAAGGGCAATTAAGAATCCTTCAACCTGGATATTAATGAAATCAATCTAAAGCAAGGAGAAATTAAGAATTCCTTAACTTAGATATCAACAGAAAACATTTAAACGCATAACTGTTAAGACATAGTGCAATTAAACAAATTTTGAAGCATTATTCCAGTTATAACATTTAGATTCAGAAACACATTAAAGATTATGAATAACCTGAGAAAAATGACAATAACACAAGAGAATACTTCTCTGAAATTCACTCAACACATGAATCCTTGGAAATATCTGATCTTTATTAATCAATCTAGCTTACTGGCTCAAGAAATGATACAATAACCTTCAGGGTCTTCTAATCAAAAAGCCTATAGAAATGTCTAATAGAATCCAACTCAAAATACTTCAAATGAAGAAGTATTTATACAAATTCTAAACTGAAATATCTTGAAAAAATATCAAGATTGGTTTTACAAATATCTCAAACTGTTTTACATTAGTAGAACTTAAATAAAGGACACTCAAAACTAATGAATATATTTGGCACTATATTTATGGATTGATAGTGACAAAGAAGAGAAATTATAATTTGATAGCAACTCTTAATTGATGATGAGGCTTCCAAGTCACTAATTACCTCCTTCCTTTGTGCATTCTGCCCCATAAATTCTGCAAAATTAGGGTCTAGTAATACCTTTGTATATCTTAATCCGAGATATATATGTAAAATGTGAAAGAGGTTATTGTAGATAGTTACTTTATTGAGATAAAATTCTTTTAGTTTCCCAAAATTCAGCTCCATCTATTCACAATATTCTCTATAAAAAGATGTCAAAAATAGGACTTTGCATAGTTCGAAAAATAGGCTATGAAGATATGCATTTATTTCCATGTTTGTAATACCTGTATAAAAAGTGAGATAGGTTTTTGCAGATTGGCCATTTAGGAACAAAAGTTTCCTCTAATTTCTCAAAATGCATCTTGGATTGGCCACAATAGTTTCTGCAAAAGTATGACTTAAACATGAAATGTCTGGAAAATGTACCATTCCTGCTTTGATTTCATCTTTTAACCTTAATTTTCTTTTCATTATTTTTAGCTTTACTTTGGATAAACTTCATTGCTGTTGGTGAAAGTGTCTTCATCTCTGTTTAAGCCTTACTTCCTCCATGTTTACTTTTACTCTTTACCTTGATTGCTCTGTTTTTTCATCTATCTTCACTTTGACATGAATTTATTTTATCTGTATGCTTTGTAACTGTCTTCCATGATGTTTGTCTTCTTGCTGGCTGCTTTTATTCTCTTTGATTTTTTCAATCTGATACACTTTTACTGATATTCTTTCATTTGGTTGATTTATCTTTTTCCTTTTACTATGATTTTTTGACTTTCACTGTAACCTTTTGACTTTTACTGTACATTTTCAAATGAGAGGGTTGTTCTGGTTTTTTATCAAAATATCTAGAATTTGGGTGAAATGACTTCAAATTGGCATTCTCGGCAATTGTAGAAGTTTGAATGGTCTCTAGTACGGACTGAGAGCTTGATTGGGGTCTCTGCAACCTCTTTAAGGGTGAAATTGAGGTCAATTGGCGATTTCAGCATTTGAAGGTGTCACAATGGCTTGCAGAGGTTTTACAAAGAAATTGATCGAAAAAGGCCAAATAGCGCTTCTCGGCCTTTTTATTGAACACCGGTCATTTTTTGGCAGGCGAATTACAAATGAATAGTGGGTGGTTTTTCGGGTTGGGCGAGGAGGTGGTTTCCCAAGCCATGGCACCGCTTTATTGGAGGAGGTGGTATTTTGGCGAGGTCACTTGATCTACCTTAACGCTTGACACTTAGCAGATGGGGGGTTGGGCAATACCACTTTATCGGGCAGGTAAATTTCAGACATTGGGTGAACCCGATATGGCTGTGAATCGTTAGATTTAGGTACTGATGATTGGATGACAGTCGGGTGACAGAATAGCACAGATGAAATGGGCAAAGGTTTTGGGGGGGCCCAGGGTTTTAATTAACGGTGGTTTGTGATTATTCTGGAGTTAAACACAGAATTAAACGATTGGATAGGGTTAATGGAAAGATTATCTTAACTTTATGGAGAATTGGTGAGTTAAGAGGGTTTTGTCAGGGGGATAGGGTAAAAACATTGTTTATAGTTAAATTAACGGTAGGGGTAATATATACGAGAATTTATTTATATATGAGGAAAAAGGGTATATTGGGAGCTATGTTATTAAGTTAGAAATTAATATGAACTGAAATGATCGGAATGAAAATAATAAAAAGTATAATGTAATATTTGCACTTTTACCTTACATACACTTATACTTAGGATAAAATCTTTTTGTGGGTATTTTGAGTGAAATGGAACTTAACATGGGGTTTTTTTCTTTTCATAGGCAAATGGAGTTTAACCTTAGGAAAAGGGGTTTTATTAGGGTAATGAAGGGAAATGAATTTTATGAAGGGAATTCTAACACTTGATGTCCATAAGTCATTAAGTCGAGGGTCTGGTCCCATCAAAAGTCAGAGAAATGCTCTGAGCCTTTATGGCTAGAAGGATTTTTAGTACTAGAGCATACTTGTGGATGGGGAAATCAGTAAAGTATAGGGATGAAATGAATGAGGGGGAGTCAATTAAATCAACTTGTAAACCTCTGTTTTTGCTTTCTTAATTTCTCATGCACATTGAAACATATGATTAAGCATGATAAATGTGCTTTTGTTCAATCAACTTTATACTTCAGCAACCTTTCTTCTACTTACCCATTACTTACCCTAACATTTTTTCTTCATTTTGGTGGGTGTACTTAAGCTAGCAAACCCTTTTGTTTCCTTTTCTTTTATAAAACAAACTATATACTTCTAACCTTATATCTTCCAAGGGCTAAGATTAAGCTGATGAGCTCCCTATCATTCTCTATTTTAACTATTGATTTGTGAAGATTAAACTGTTTGGCTATATCTTTATTCTCTATCTATCAACATTAAATCTAAAACATGAAAATTCAAGATTAAGATGTTTGACTTATCATGGATTATGGTATTTTAAACAAGCTACACATAATCATTATTTTCAAAAAAAGTAAAATAGTAGTGACATTAGAATTTGCACACTTTCATGTTCCATTTTTATCTCTTTTTGTGGGGTTCATATTTTTCACTTTTTTGACCTTTGTTTCTTTTTGTCCTTTGATTGTTATTTTAGGAAATACCCTCTTTAAATTTTTTAATTTGGGAATACATTTGCAGAAAGAAAAGGTATGTACAATATTACAATACTGACCATAGTCAATTAAAAATTATGAATCCTATTATTATAGGACCCTAACAGTGGCTCCACATGGGGATGACACCTCCTTGTGAGATGTCAAGAACACCGTTGACTAGTAGCCTAATCCATTGGGCCAATCCCAAACATGTATATGCTTTGTTGTATAATCTCTGTGACTGAAACTCTTGAATTGAAAATACACCCTTTTTTGCAAATTGAAATTTGATTTGAAACTGAAAGAAGGTACTACAATTCTCAAACCAAACTAATAGATCATCAAGACCTTTAGGACCTTCTTTTTGGGCTTCAACTTCTAATTAATTATTTCATAACTTGCTGAAAAATGAAAACTAAAATAAACTGAATTCCTACCTACTTACTCTAATTAGTTGTTCAATTGTTGGTTAGTTAAAATGAAATAGCCAATGCAACCATTCCAGCATTATGTAATTTGATGTATTTTTCTGCATTTGCTTATTTGTGATCAAAATTGAGATTCTAAAACCAATTATAACCTTGTCAAAAAATGAGAAGATAAGGAAATACATGATTTCCTTTGTTGACTCTAGAAATTGTACAAAAGGATATTCCAAGATATACACACTAATGTTTAACTGATCTAAGCAACTGTACAATTGTTCTGGATGGCCTCCATGCCATGAAAGTGAAATGTCATTTTCATTTTTATCACCCTGTAGATTTTCAGATAAGCTTTGTGATGATATTTCTACCTTGTGGAAGGATTGCTGCAACCTATTACATATGGGTTTTAATGGGACTTCATGGATTTATGCATGCTGTTCACCCTTTTCTTTGGAGATATTATACCATATTTCCTTTAAAAACTAAAATGATTCAAAACATAATGGTATAGAACTTTCACGTGTCATCTGATTAGATGTCTCAATAGAATTTGATAATTGCACTTATGAAACTGAAGAATCCTGATTAAGATTTTCACTGTCTTCTTTGTTGTCAATATCAATACCTAAAGACTACTGATTTTTGATTGCTTTAAAGTTTTCTCCGCTGAACTGAAATGAAGCAAAACAAAGAGGCAAAGAAGCTTCACTTATTTCCAAATTTTCTGCACTTTCTTCCTCACTTCCATAGCTGATTTGAATAAGATGATCACTATTTTCAAGCTTCTGAAACTGAATTTCTTTATTTCCCAAACTAGTTTCTAATTGCTCTATAAAAGTTTGGATTTGAAGAACATAATTATCATCATACTGATCGTATTTAGGAAAATCATTAAAAGAAGTAATGTCATCAAACATACACATTAGATCAGCAGGTTGCCTCTCCACATATTTCTCTATAAATATATGTTCTGATCTATGGTAGTTGGCATTAGCAGGAATTTGTTCATGGCTATCAATCTCTTCTTTTTGTGAAATAAATGTGTCATGGTGATTTTGAACAAAAAAAATTATCTTTCATGGTGATCTTCTGTATCCTTTCCTCTATTTTTCTTACCAAAATGTCGAGTTTTACCTCTACAATTTTATTCTTCTCCACTCTTGCTTTCAGTTTTTCTCTTCTAATTTGCAGATTAACTTCTACATCCACTGCAATGTTCTGCATCTATTCCAGTGTTGAGGAGTTTATTTCTCTTAGCTGAAATTCTATCTCTGGATCAAATGCTTTTGGATAATGCAAGAGAGCTAATTAGGAGAAGGTCTTATATTTTATGGCATTGAATAGTAGATTTGATTAAATATATGAGAAAATTATTGTACTGTTTCATTTGGCTGTCTTTTTAACTGATTATATTCTTCTATGATCACAAAAAGATTGATTTTGATTGTCCATATATCAAGGAAAAATTTGCCAAACTTTTGGAAATTTGAGATGCTTGCAATAGGTAGATTCTTGAACCAACTCTTTACTCTACTTTGCAAAGAGAGAGAAAAAAGTCTAATTATAACATCATCTTCATCAATCTCAAATAAGTCCAGATAATTCTCAAAACCTTGAATATGTTTTTGGGCAGTGATTTTACCATCTTCTCCATCAAACCTAGGGAGATACTTGTAATAATTGTTAGGAAAAACATGGAGTGTAGGAGGTAAGATGAGTGACTTATACCTATTAGGAACTTCCCAAGGTACAAGAATATGTACAGGGAAGATCATTCTTGATTATTTGAGATTTCTTGATTGGAAAATGATCATCATAAGATTCAGAAGAATGTTGCTCAAATTGTAAGGAGATTTTATATTTACAATTTTCAAAGGAAAATAATTAAAAAATAATCTAAGATCTTCTCTAAAATACAATATACATTGTAAAACCTTCTTGATGAGAAAAAAACATGATGTCTTGGATAACAATCCAAGTTAGAAACCTGATCTTCCCATATTGTTCTTTTAGATTCATTCCTCCAATGGAGTATTGATTGTGAAATTGATGTGGAGTCACTAGGTGGATGATTTTAACCTTTGTGTGTCTGATCACTATCCACCATCATAGATTAGATGCGAACTTGTAAAATATTTCTTAGGAAAATGTTAGTCATCCACAGTTGAGTCGCCATAAATGTTATCACTATGATAATTCTTTGGAAATAAAAAGAAAGAAAAACCAAAGGTAACCACAAACTCCTTTTGGAGATCAAGACCTAGCCTTCCTGATGCTCAAAGAGGGCTCTCTCTTTAAAATTTAACTTTGTTTTAGTTAAGATGCTTTTAGGCTAGTTATGATTGTTCAAGGGGTTTTTGATTTGTATTTGAGATTGGGTGGTGGGATCACTTAGATAGATGGAAAGAATGATGTCTTTAGAACATTGGGCTATGGAGTCAAACAATAAGGAAGCAAAACTGGATTAACTCACTAAAGGGAATGTTCTAAAGGCAAGAAAGTAGAGTGTTTTTCAGATCTTTAGGACATAGGGGTGAAAGGGTTTCACCTGGGGTGAGAGAGCAGCTAAGGGTTCTCAGACCTAGATAATGAATGAGGAATGAAGGGATAATAAATATTAAAGGAAAATTAAGAATCCTTCAACCTGGATATTCATGAAATCAATCTAAATCAAGGAGCAATTAAGAATTCCTTAACTTAGATATCAGCAGAAAACATTTAAATGTATAATTGTTAAGACAGAGTGCAATGAAAGAAATTTTGAAGTATTATTCCAGTTATAACATTTAGATTCAGAAAGACATTAAATATTATGAATAACTTGAGAAAAATAACAATAACACAAGAGAATACTTCTCTGAAGTTCACTCAACACATGAATCCTTGGAAATATCTGATCTTTATTCATCAATCCAACTTGCTAGCTCAACAAATGATACAATAACCTTCAAGGTCTTCTGATTAAAAGGTTTATAAAAATGTCTAATAGAATGTTAGGTCCCTATAATACTAGTGATTACCCCATTACTATTGTAGTTGTATCCCTTATTAATATTGTTGTGCCCCTATTGTCCCCATATTGTTATCATTGTGCCCCATAGAATCCCTCTATTGCTATTTTTGTGCCTTTATATTATTATTGTTAGGTCGGCTTGGTTATATTGTGACTCCTTAGACTCCTATAAATAGAAATGAGGTTTTGTCATTTGTATCATCAAAGAATTGTTCATTTATGTAATGTAAAGGAGGTTGCCCCCTTGAAGAGGCTGAATTCTAAGGCGTTCATCTATCTTTTCTATCTTTTTGTGAGCTGGATTCATAACATAGAATCCAGCTCAAAATACTTCAAATGAAGAAGTATTTATACAAATTCTAAACTGAAATATCTTGAAAAAATATCAAGATTGGTTTTACAAATATCTCAAACTGTTTTACATTAATAGAGCTTAAATAAATGACACTCAAAACTAATGAATCTATGTGGCACTATATTTATGGATTGATAGTGAGAAAGAAGATAAATTCTAATTTGATAGCAACTATTAATTGATGATGAGGCTTCCAAGTCACTAATTACCTCCTTTCTTTGTGCATTCTACCCCAGAAATTCTGCAAAAATAGGGTTCAGAGATACCTTTGTATATCTCAATCCGAGATAGATATGTAAAATGTGAAAGCGGTTATTGTACTTATTGAGATAAAACTCTTTAAGTTTCCCACAATTAAGCTCAAACTGTTCACAATATTCTCTGCAAAAGGATATCAAAAACAGGACATTGCACAGTCCAAAAAATAGGCTTTGAAGATACACATTTATCTTCCTTTTTATAATACCTATGTAAAACATGAGATAGGTTATTGTAGAATGGTCATTTAGGAACATAAATATCGTCCAGTTTCTTAAAATGCATCTTGTATGGGAAACAATAGTTTATGCAAAAGTATGACTTAAATAGGAAATTTCTCGAAAATGTACCATTCCTGCTCTAATTTCGTCTTTTAACCTTAATTTTCTTTTAGCTGTTTTTACCTTTACTTTGGATAAACTTCATTGTTGTTGGTGAAAGTGTATTCATCTCTATTTAACCCTTACTACCTCCATGTTTACTTTTATTGTTTACCTGGAATTCTCTATTTTTTTCATCTATCTTCACTTTGACATGAATTTATTTTATCTGTATGCTTTGTAACTGTCTTCCATGTTGTTTGTCTTCCCGCCCACTGCTTTTATTCTCTTTGATTTTTTCAATCTAATACACTTTTACTGATACTCTTTCATCTGGCTGATTTATCTTTTTCCTTTTACTGTGCTTTTTTGACTTTCACTGTGAGCTTTTCACTTTTACTGTACATTTTAAAATGAGAGGGCCATTCTAGTTTTTTATTAAAATACCTGGAATTTGGGTGAAATAACTTCAAATTGGTGTTCTCGACAACTGTAGAAGTTTGAATGGGCTCTGGTACAGACTGAGAGCTTGATTGGGGTCTCTGCAACTTCTTAAGGGGTGAAATTAAGGTCAATTGGTGATTTCAGCGTTTGAAGGTGTCACAATGGCTTGCTGAGGTTTTACGAAGAAATCAATAGAAAAAGTCCAAATATGGCTTCTTAGCCTTTTTATTGAAAAACAATCATTTTTTGGCAGGCGAAATACAAATGAATAGCGGGCAGTTTTTCGAGTTGGGTGGGGAGGTGGTTTCCCATGCCATTGCACCGCTTTATTGGAGGAGGTAGTATTTTGGCGAGGTCACCTGATCTAACTTAGCGCTTGACACGTAGAAGATGGGGGCTCGGGCAATACCATTTTATCAGGTGGGTAAAGGTCGTACATCGGGTGAACCCGATATGGCTGTGAATTGTTAGATTCGAGTGCTGATGATTGGGCGACAGTCGGGTGACAGATTAGCACAGATGAAATGGGCAAAGGTTTTGGGGGGGGCCAGGGCTTTAATTAATGGTGGTTTGTGATTATTATGGAGTTAAACATGGGATTAAATGATCAGACGGGGTTAATGTAGGGATTATCTTAACTTTACGGAAAATTGGTGAGTTAAGAGGGTTTTGTCGGGGGGATAGGGTAAAAATATAGTTTATATTTAAAGTAAGGATAGGGGTAATATATACGGGGATTTATTTATTTACGAGGAAAAAGGGTATATCGGGAGCTATATTATTAAGTTAGAAATTAATATGAACTGAAATGAGCGGAATGAAAATAATACAAAGTATAATGTAATATTTGCGCTTTTCCTTTACATACACTTATACTTAGGATAAAATATTTTTGTGGGTATTTTGAGTGAAATGGAACTTAACATGGGGTTTTTTTACTTTTCATAGGGAAATGGAGTTTAACTTGAGGAAAAGGGGTTTTATTAGGGTAATGAAGGGAAATGACTTTCATGAAGGGAATTCTAACACTTGATGTCCATAAGTCATTAAGCCAAGGGTCTGGTCCCACCAAAAGTCAGAGAAATGCTTTGAGCCTTTATGACTTGAAGGATTTTTAGTACTAGAACATACTTGTGGATTGGGGAAATTAGTAAGTATAGGGATGAAATGAATGAGGGGGAGTCAATTAAATCAACTTGTAAATCTCTGTTTTTGCTTTCTTAATTGCTCATGCACATTGAAACATATGATTAAGCATGATAAATGTGCTTTTGTCCAATCAACTTTATACTTCAACAACCTTTCTTCTACTTACCCAAACATATTTTCTTCATTTTGGTGTGTGCACTTAAGCTAGAAAACCCTTTTGTTTCCTTTTCTTTTATAAAACAAACTATCTACTTCTAACCTTATATCTTCCAAGGGCTCAGATTAAGCTGATGAGCTCCCTATCATTCTATATTTTAACTATTGATCTGCCAAGATTAAACTATTTGGCTAGATCTTTATTCTCTATCTATCAATATTAAATTTAAAGCATGAAAATTCAAGATTAAGTTGTTTGACATATCATGGATTATGGTATTTAAACAAGCTACACATAATAATTATTTGCAGAAAAATTAAAATAGTAGTGACATTTGAATTTGCACACTTTCATGATCTATTTTTATCTCTTTTTGTTTCATATTTTTCACTTTTTTGATCTTTGTTTTTTTTTGTCCTTTGATTGTTCTTTTAGGACATACCCTCTTTACATTTTTAAATTTGGGAATACATTTGCAGAAGAAAAGGTATGTACAATATTACAATACTGACCATAGTCAATTCAAAATTATGAATCCTATTATTATAGGAACCTAACACCATGGAGTCGTAACCTGAATCGGACACCACTGATACAAATCTTGGTTGGGGGGAGAGAGATCTAAAAAATGAAATTCCGGAAGAAAAGTGGGGAACACACAGTAAAGAAAACACAAAGATTTTTTGTTATTAAAAGAGAAAATAATTGTAAAAGTGACATTGTGGTGGAAAATATGTTGTTTTACAAAATGTGACTTGTTACTTATAATATTTTTTAGTTACAATACCATTGGTAAGTTCCATGGGAGGGTAAATACCATGGGTGAATGAATACCATGGGTGGATGTCACTTACAATACCATACGTAAATTTCATGAGTGGATAAATACCATGGATGATGAATACCAAGGGTGGATGCCATTTACAATACCATGGGAAAATACCATGGGTGGATTACACTTGGTGAGCCCTTGTATTATACCAGGAGTGCTGCAAATTCCACAGTCTCTTCAACTTTACTTATCAACCTAGGGTTTCATACATTCTTCGAGGTGACATTGCTATATACAGAGTAGACACATTCTAATCATGCCACCCTCAACTAGGTCACTTGATCATTAGGGTTCCAGGACCATTCCTCTACTTGAACTAAGAGGAGATTAAATATTGAAGACAAAATGTGAAGGCTAGTGCTAGTGCGAAGAAAGTAAATTATTTTCAACTCAAACTTGTAAATGCTGTCAACTTGTAACTACTATGAAATAGCACAAGACTTCTGATAATCTGTAGAAAGGAAACTACTCTAATTTTGATTCAATCATCTAGCTATCAAGGTTGCTGGAAAACAGGAGATATCCTACTAACTCAAAACTCAAGAATGAATGTGTTATCTAACTAATTCACACTTTCATATTAAGTAAAGTTTTAATTGTTAAATTTAGAATGAAATAACTAATGTTATTCGATCTTGCACGAAACAAAAAGGAATGAAGGGAATGGGCTAAGTGGTACGTCTGGTCATGGATTCCAAGCTGAGGGGTCAACCTACTCCTAAACTAAGCTATTCTATCATTGTAGGTCTAAATAGGGTCAAAACAGGCTATTACAGGTGTGCTACACGATGTTGCTACATGATTCTTGTAACATCTACAGGAAGTCCTGAAATTATACAAAATGTTAGCCAAGAGGGTTTGGAGGGTAAGAATGATGGGGTGAAGTGATGGAAAGATGTATGAAGGCTATGGAGGATAGGGAAGGTTCTCAACACCCCTAGTCAAGCCCAACGATTCAAGAAGGCCAGATTTGGGCGAAGATGGTTGCTCACAGTGACTGAAAAACAAAGATCAAGACAATGGGTCGGCATGCATCAAAAAAAGATGGAGATGTCCTAGATGGAGTTGGTGAAAGGATTCCTTGCCTACAGATCCAACAACCATGCAACAACACATGCACCTGTTCCTATTTTCATTTGCAAAATATTATAAGTAAATGTGGAAAACATGAATTGAATTTGGAAAACTATCTAACTAATGCTAAGAACTTGATATATGAAATGAACAAGAAATCACCCTCTATTTATGGGTTGTGATGGTGGGGTCCTCTAATCATGTGCCCATGAGGAAGATGAGATAGGGGTTTTAGTAACAAATGTTTTGATGAATTTTACTCTACTGAACTGCAAAAACTAATTAACCTTCTAAGCTAAAATGAACCTGAATAAGAAGTAACTAATAAATCTTATAAAGCTAACAAAAACATGAATAAAATTTATTGAATTGCGATAACTAATCAACATTCTAGGCTAGAAGAAATATGGATACATGAGAGGCACCTATGTTGCTAGGGTTGGGCCCTAAGCCAAGAGCTTAAGCACTCAGAATTAACTCAGAATTAACTTAGTGCTGGATCAAAATAGAACTTCTCATTATCATTCAAGAAATGTCAAATACATCATCAAAATAACAGTCACAAGTTCTTCATCTCATTAGCCTCTTAGCTATGATAAAAATTCAAATCCTAATGATTTCCTTAACATGTTTATTTATGCAAAGGGGGGCTACCAACAAATCCTTAGAAAATAGGGGTATTTGTCTCCCTAACTTGAGAATAGGTGGATTTAGATTTTCCTTGACTTGTAATGGTTCAACTGCCAATGAATTCGGCCTTCTTGGCTTCTAATGACACCAAGTTTATGAGAGATAGGGTGGGGATCTTTGATTGATTGGAGAATTTAAGGAGGTGATCATCTCCAAAAATCTCTCTTGTTGTCTACTTTGAGTTCCTACACTCAAATTAACTCAAAATTTCTCCAATTCCTGCATTTAACACACATTAGGCCACATGACATAGCGACACATCTTTTAATCCTCACAGTAAGCATAATATAACAAAATTTGTGGATAAATGTGAGAAAAATATAATTTCATAGGTTGGAGGATATCATTATGACCTATATAATATACCTATTGAAGAGCCTCATCATCACCCCCTACTAAAGTTTTTGCTCATACTCTGAGCAACCTAGTCATTTATGTCCATTTCCTTCATGGCCCTGGTGGCCTCTCTGACATTCCAAGGTTCTACTGATGGTGTGCCTTCTTCCCACTACTTCCTTCCCTCTTCTTCATTCCTTCCTTCCTGTAAACCCAAAAACAAAGTTGGAGTGAGATTAAGTCCAATCCAGATGATCTTGAATCTTTGTATAGCCTTTTTGTAAAAAGGTATTCTATCCAATGCATTCCTCAACCTTTGAGGAGAGTGATACTCCCTGATATGAAGTTTGTGTGGTAGGGTATTCCATCTTCTTTGACATGCTTGTTGGCTCTCTGTCCATAGTAGCTTGAGAGTGTCCTCAAAGTGGGAGATGGCCTGCTCTTTGGTGGCAAGGTATATAGGTTCTAGCTTAGCATCATTGGAAATGATGTTGTGAGTACTGATTACAACCATGGAACTTATATGCTCTGCACTAATATAGAGGGGTTCCTTTTCTTCTTTTTCCAATACTCTCTTCACCTCCTTAGCTCTAACCTCCTCATGACTCATCTAATATGCAAGGGTCATCAACTGTAAGTCTCCCAAATTTTCATTGGGATCCCAAAAATTCATGTCAGTTAATGTGAAGATGTGCAAGTAGAACTCAAATAATTTGGCTTTGTCTTCTATGCTACTCTAGTCACATAACTCAATGAACTGCTTGTAGTCCTGAAATGACATGGATTCATGTTGTGCTAATGTCTTGATCTGGAAATGCATCCATTTTTCTTTGAGGAAAATTTCATAGGACTTGGATAGCAGTCTACACTGTAGTGCCTCCGTGGAGAGGCTTTCCATTATGGTTGTTATGCTCTTATACCAATAAGTGTCATATTTCATGATTGAATGGTAAAATCCCAAATATGTTCATCCTTCCCATGCTGCAAAGGTTCCATATTTTGAAAAAATAAAAAAATTAAAAAAATGAAAAGAGGGTATGCCTTAAAAGAAAAATCAAAGGGAAAAAAGAATGAAATGGTCAAAAAGAAAGAAAATTAACCTCAAAGAAAGGACCAGGAAAGTGTGCTAGTCCAAAATTCCACTACTATTCTATTTTTGCAAAGAAGTTCATTGTGTGCAATTAGTTAACTCTTGCTACAGTTGAGAGATGGCCAAAGAGCTTAATCTTGGCTAAGTTTATGTTTAGATTACTTGTCTTAGAAATAGAGAATAAAATCTGTCCAAATAGTTCAAGCTTGGAAGATAAGTAGTTAGGTAGAGAAGCAAAGGTGCTCAATAGCTAAATCTGAGCCCCTGGAAAAGATAAGGGCAGACTTAGATAGGAGGGCAGTTAAAAGAAAAGAAGAAGGTAAGGGTTTGCTAGTTTAAATGCACCCAAAGAAAAAGGAAGAAAAAATGTGAGGTGTAATACGCTGCGTAGGCAGTTTTGATGTTGCAGAAGCAGGTTTATGAGTAATTTTGTCTTTCAAAGGTGTTTCATCTTATGGATATCATAAGTACCATGACAAGGTGTGGCTATAGCTCAAATAATGCATGTCTAACTCCCTTCCATACTTCTCCCAAAATCACATACAAACCTCCCCACAGGGGTATTGAGATCTTCTCAATACTCTTAAATCACTCCATTCCGTGAAAAAGTTTAAGTAAATTCATAACTTTGCTTAGGCACAAAGCAACATTTCTTGTGTAAAATCCTTTTTTTCTTTTGCCTAAGTTGTGAAACTTTATGCTTAGCGCATTCAATTTCAAAATCCATATTAACCTCCTAACCTATATTATCTAGCTCCCTAGACCTATTCACACTCCCGTATTATATAAATATATAAAAAAACCCTAACAAATGTAAATATCCCGCCCCGGCTAAGCTATAGCCATATATTATTGTTCAAACAGAGTTAAAGGGTTTATTGAAACCTTTTAATAATCCATTGCCGCGCCATTTAAAAGGAATTAATCAACATCCAATTGATTAATCAACTTAACCCGCAGCCCCGATAACCAAAGGTCATACCCGCCCGCATTAAAAAAACATTGATTTATATGGTGGGTCCCCGTGTCATAGCTCTTCGCCAACTTCATTCGCCACCCACTGTTTGATCATGGCCTGCCGATCGGACGGCCCATAGCAATATCGCGCGACCCTTCCCACCTGTACTTTAGTGCCCAGGGAACGGTGGTCGTCCCGCCGTACCAAGGGACGCATGGCACCATCCCGCATTGCTCGCTGCCCTTCCCCCCGATACCACCTTTGCCCAAAAGCGGTATGGGGCCAAGACCGCTTACCGCCCTCACTGCCTCCCCGCTGACATCATCACCACCTCATCCGTGACGTCACCTCCTCATTAGCGCCACGTCATCACCACGTCACCCTGCTACACAACAAAACACTCCGTCATGCTGATGTCACCCAACTAAAAAGCGCCAAAAGCCCGCCAAAGTCAATTTTTTGTCAAAAACCCGTGAATGTGTCATTTTCATTCATTTCTATTAGTTTCCTTCACGAGATCGGTGCACGTGATTTATGCTCAAAGCAGCTGTTCGACCATATAGTCCACCACCTAGCTAAATCAAGTCCATAGTTTTATCCTCCAACTCGTCTTGCAACCTGCAATTCACACTGTGCGCTGTTAAAAATAGGTATTTACCATAATTCGTCTCCAAACCTTGTGAATTTCGGTTTTCTCTGCAAAATTGTCCAAAGGACCAGAATTCTAGTTAAATTCACTGTGCTGCCTTTAAATAACCACACCAGAACCACTGCTCTTTTGCCCATTTTCGCCAAAAGCCCCACAGACTTCGGTTTTCTCTGGAATTTCACTCAGTGAGCTAAATTCGAGTCGGCTTTGGTCTACAATTCCCAGAGAAAGCCCCAGAACTATTGTTTTGCTTATTCTGCTACATAGACTCAAATTCCAATTGAAAAATCATAGAAATTGAACAATGGAAGCCCCTGTGGCACTCAATGTTTCTCCCCTCAATGCACCTCACAAAGAATTAGAGTGGTTGCCCTTGGCTGATAGGGATTTTCAAATACAGGACTTAACTGGTGACAAAAACCACCTCCAAGCATTTTGTGAAATTAGAACAATCACCTAAATAAAACTGATCTCTATGGGATATGGGAATCCAATCTGCCCAGATACTACCTTCCCTTAGTAAATGCATTCCCAACTATTATCCACCTATGCTGTGCCAATTATGAACCTACTCATAGAGAAGTTATGATTCCAATTGGAACTGTCCTCTTTCATATAACTCCTGAGTCCATAAATGAAATGCTACACTTCAAACCTACTCAGCCTCTGGCTCCTCTGTCCATGGGATATTTGCTGGAGCAAGGCTCTAAACTGTCCACTGCAGAAATAGGCCGAATTGCCAAGTTATTCATGAGACCGGATTGCCAGCCTAGATAGCCACCTCCTTTTCACCATGTCTGGTTCAATGAAGCTGGAAGATTTGTTATTGATATGATATCCTATGTCCTGGGATTTAAGACAAGTGAATATGTTGATGAGACCATTTTTTTTTTGTTGTCCATGTTTATTCCAGGACATCCCCCTGCTGTCAAATATGACTTTGCTACTTTCATTGCCAACAAGATCCATGACCAATTCATGAGTCTAGAAAGAGAAGGAGTTTTTAAGTACACATATTATATATATCATCTATTCTTATACTATCAAATAGACAGTTTTCAGTTTCCCATCAGAAAATTGGATTCTAAAGGAGAAAGGAGGTCTGTGATATTTTGGACCTCAGTCTTCCATGATGTCCGTAACTCTCCTTACACTTACTGTGAATTCATTGATTTGTTCATACATCCGGTCTCCTCTTTGCTGATGAGAAATCCTCCTCCTAGACTCTCTGATGATATGCAGAAAATTTTACAGCTCTCTAAGAACTATAAAATAGGTGACTAGTACTTCTACCAGAACCACATTGAGATCGGGATATATGGTTGTGAGTTGTGGCCCTATAAACTGCCAAAATATGTGCCTATGAGACTGTTTTCTCTGGAATATTTCAGGCAATTTATCAATTCAGATTTGACTCACTTTTATGGTGCAAAGAAAAAAGCTCAGTTGAAATTAAGAAACCAGTTAGGACCTTTTATCGTTAACAAAAAGGAAGCATGGCAAGATGTTGACAAGATATTGGGAGAAAAACTCAAATTAAATAGTAGCTTTTGGTGGGTACCTTATGACCCAAGTGGATTTATTTGTGAAAGAAAAGTAAAAAACATGCTATCAGCCTATAAACATTGTAGGATCCCTGAAATAGAGCAATTTTCCAATCAAGATGAACGGGCAGAAGGCACACTGATAGAAGAGATTACTGAGCAAGAGAAAATGGAACAAGCTATGAAGGATCTTGAAAAAAACTCTTGACTTGGACTCTTTTGGACAAGTATTTTTCAAACTGCCTCAGCAAACCGGAGTGGGCACATCATTTGTTGGGACTTCATAGAAACCTACCCAACAAAGCACTACACTAGCCGCAGGGACATCAAAGGGAAAATAAGTGCTAGATACAGAGCAACACATAATGACAGATCAGCCAGCAACACCAAGGGAACAGGGCCAAGGGAAAAATCCTCCTATCTAGACCAAAGCACCAGATGTACCAGCAATACAGACTCCTCTTAATGAGGAAAAGGGCAAGAAAAGGGATAGAGAAGAGACCACACCTGTAAGTGGACCAGCAGAGCAACCGGAGGCAAAAAGGCAGAGAGTGGATCCTCTAGTTGAAGAGGAAATTATTGAGGAAACTATAGAAAGCCTAAGAGGCGAGAGGGCAACCAGCTGACAGATCTCCCCGGTACTAGAAACATCCACCAGCTTTTATAGGCAGGAATTGGAGAGGCAACATAGTGTGGAAGTTTCCTCCATAAGGCCACAAAGCAAGCAAGGTTCTGATATCAAAAGAACATTCACGGACATCAAGGCCTAGAATGAGCCAATAAGACTGCAACTTTATGATCAATTTCTCAAGATGGCTGTTAGCCCTCGATTTTGGTCTTGTTTTTGCTTAAGGAAACCTACTATTCCATCTATTTTCCATCCATTTTTCACATTATCCATCCCATTTTGATGTATTTCATATCCATTCAGGTATTTAATTTTAATTTTTCAAATTCTAAAGTTTTTATGAAAATTTGGTTTCAAGTGCAAAAATTGACAGATTCAGAAATTCCCGTAATAGCTATATGGTTGATATGGTTGCAGGACACTTGGGCAAGAATTTGATGCATGGATGGAAAACTTGGGAACTAGGACTAAGCTAGCTATGCTTAGTTCGAACAGAACAAGCTTTATTAGGCCCATTTAGTGCTAGTCAATCATGACTAGTCATTCAGAAATCCCATAGAAATAGGGTAGTTTTGAGATTCTATGGGATTGACCATATCTCTTGGGATGGGATTGATGAATTCAACTTAGATAGATGGATATGAGTAGATGTGTTTTTTGGAATGATTATAGACCAGTTTGTTTCATAAGACTTCTATTTAAAAGCCAAGACTTTGATGGCTTATGTATTGACTTTTTATAATTTCATGCTGAGACACTTTTGGATTGGAGAGCTAATTTGAAGACTTGTTCTATTACTATTTTGTTGTTAAATAATATGGATGTGTGACTGAATTTTAGCTTCTGATATCAATCTTCAAGTATGGCGCAAAGCAAGGGTGGAAGGGCCCCCTTCCAAGCTAAGTACACTCCTTGTTTTAAAACCTAGTTTAATTTCCTGTAATATGAATTATTATAGAACTAGTTTTTCATGCTTTAATTTAAGATTTTTATTTAATGGTTAATGTATGGTGATTGGGATTTTCATTAGATTCTTAGTTTATTCATCATTTAAGTAAGTTGGAAAAACAAAGTGTTCAAGTTGAGCACTCCTTCTGTTAATTTGGTGAATTGTAACTAGTTTCCTTTGATTGCATGCAAGTAGTTTTCTTATGCATTTTTGGCATTAAGGTGAATGAATTATGATGAAACATATCAAGTGTCTCTTAAGTTAGGAGCCTTCTTTCATTAATGATTTTTCCATTTTAAGTTATTACTTTTCAGTTTCTGTTCATTAAGTAGTAATTGAGGAAGAATTGGACTTCTTAAGTTAAGAACCATTTCAGCTTTCCCTCTTTTAAAAAGAATGAATTGGAATTGTAATATGTATTTCTTTAGTTTTTGAAAAACTTATCTTTCAAATTTTGATTACATCTGATATTCACATATAGTGAACTTGCCTCTAAGTATTACCAACCCGGATTGATAAGAAATATTCGTGTTAATTTCTGTAAATAAATTAGCTCAACATTTTGGCGCCGTTGCCGGGGAGGAAAATATCAGCATAGTCAATAGGAAGATAACTTTCAAACTTTTCTAAAAAAAAAACAAAAACATTAGTTACATCCCTTTTAGTTATGTTTCTTTATGCCTAGTTATAGAGATCCTCAAGGCAGATTTGTTAAAATCCCCCCACAAGTAGAGATAGGATCATCAAAAACACCAGTTACTGGTAACCCAACAATTGAGGAATTGGAAGAAAAACAAAGAACTGGACAAAGGTTAACTTTAATTGAGAGGAAAATTTTGTTAGCTTGGGAAGCAAAATGAAAAAAATTATCAACTTCAGGAAAACAAAAGGAAACTACTAAAGAAAAACAACTTGTCTTTGCATCTATAAATCAACCTGTCTTTGAACAGCCTGAATCTTCAATTAAAATTGAAACAACTAAACCAATGGTAGAAGAGGGACATGGATGTGTTTTTCTTACTCCTGAACAATGAATTGAATATGAGAGACAACAAAGAGAATGGAGAAGACAAAGAGAGGAAGAGGCAAAATGAGGAAATGATAGAAAGACAGAAAATGATCGGAAAAGACAAGAAGATGATGGACATCAAGAAACTACCTTTGGCTTTCCAATAGTAGATACAAGTGCAATATTAGGAGAAGAGGTGAAAATGAAAAATATTCCACCTTCTGTATTGCCAAATGTTTATGGAATGTCAAGAGAAGATCCTGATGCTTTCATGTTTGAATTTGATATTCTATGTAGAACATATGGATACACTGATGACATACACAAACTTTGTCTTTTTCCTGCTACATTAAAAGCAGCAGCTTTAAATGGTTCATGGGTTTAGGAGAGAAAACAATAAATTCTTGGGATGAGATGAGATCAGTCTTCCTTAAAAAATATCAAGCTTATTGTAGATCTAGGGACTCAAAGGAAGATGTTTTCAAAATGACACAACAAGAAGATGAAAGTTTAGAAGAATA
>APFE031483991.1:94908-121275 GCA_000404065.3 Pinus taeda | reverse complement strand
TGGGAAGACACTTCAAGGTAAAAACGGATCATGATATCCTTAAATACTTTTTAGAACAAATATTATCCTCTGAAGAGAAACAAAAGTGGGTCACAAAGATGTTGGGTTATGACTTTGAAATCATCTCCAAAAAAGGGAAGCAAAATGTGGTGGCAGATGCACTCTCAAGAAAGGATGAGGATGTGGAAGCATTGTTGTGCGCCATTTCTATTATCCAACAAAATTGGATAAATGAAGCAAGGGAGGATGGAAGAATGACGAAGAAGTGTTTGGGCATTATTAGAAAGTTACAACAAGATTCCAGTATGTCTAATACATTTAGCTAGCAAAATGATTCGTTATGGTACAAAGATCGCTTATACCTCTGTAAGAATTCCCAGCTAAAACAAAAGATTCTTATGGAATTGCACACTTCTCCCTTAGGAGGGCACTCAAGATTTTTAAAACTTTACCACAGGGTTAAGAAGGAATTTTTTTGGGATGGCCTTAAATCAGATATTCAAAAGTTTGTGGCAGAATGTTTGGTTTGCCAACAAAATAAAGTTGAAACAATTAAGACACGGGGTCTATTACAACCTTTATCCATTCCAAGCCAACGTTGGGAGGAGGTTTCAATGGATTTTATCACAGGTTTACCCAAGTCTGAGGGAAAGAGTGTCATCATGGTGGTAGGTGACAGATTACCAAGAACGCACACTTTTGTGCATTATCACATCCATTTAAAGCCAGTACAATTTCTACTGCATTTATGGAAACAATTCAAAAGCTACATGGAAACCCAAAGATTATTGTAAGTGACAGAGATCCCATTTTCCCTGGAAATTTTTGGACAGAATTATTTTCTTGTCTTGGTACTCAGTTAGCTCATAGCTCATATTATCATCCTCAATCTGATGGGAAAACTGAAATAGTAAACAAATGTTTGGAAGGATATCTTCATTGCTTTGTATCTGATAAACAAACACAATGGATCAAATGGTTGCCTCTGGCTGAATGGTGGTATAACACTTCCTTCCATACTACAGCAAAAATGACCCCATTTATGGCACTTTATGGAGATCATCCACCGTCCATCATGTCATATTTAAGGGAAAATTCTAAGGTTCAAGCAATGGAAGATCGCATCAAGCATCAACAACAAGTTCTCCAACTCTTAAAGGATAACCTCACTTTGGTGTAGAATAGAATGAAACAACAAGCAGATCAACATGGCAGCGAAAGAAGTTTTGATATAGGTGACTGGGTATTCCTACGGCTACAACCATATAAACAAATGTCCCTCAAGAAAGCTAAGAAGGAAAATAAATTATCACCAAAGTATTATGGTCAGTACAAGGTATTGCAAAATATTAGTACTATGGCATACAAATTGGAGCTTCCTACAGCTTCCCGTGTGCACCCAGTTTTCCATGTTTCATGCTTAAAGAAGGTTATAGGTGACAAACTCCCAATTCAAACAATATTGCGAGAACTTGATGAGGAAGAAAAAATCATATTTGAACCTGAAGCAATCACAGAAACAAGAACTCGACAGCTACGAAATCGATCAATTTCAGAGTATCCCATCATGTGGAAGAACTTACCCGCTGAAGATTCCACATGGGAGGGTGAAAATTATATATAGAAGCATCCATAACTACTCAAGCATTGAGGACAACACTTTTTTGAAGGAGAGGGGCAAGTTAGGTCCCTATAATACTAGTGATTCCCCCATTAATATTGTCATTGTATAACCCTTATTGTTATTGTTGTGCCCCTATTGTCCCCATATTGTTATTATTGTGCCCCATAGTAGCCCACTATTGTTATTGTTGTGCCCTTATATTATTATTGTTATGTCGGCTTTGATTATATTGGGACCCCTTAGACTCCTATATATAGAAAGGAGGTTTTGTCATTTTTATCATCCAAGAATTGTTCATTTGTGTAATGTAAAAAAGGTTTCCCCCTCAAAGAGGTTGATTTTGAAATCGTTGACCTATCTTTTCTTCTATTTTGTGAGTTGGTTACATAACAGTGATTGTGTAACAAAATGACCTAAGAATCTTTGAAATCTGAGGCATCTGCTTCTCCATAAATTCAGCACAAAATGAATACAAGAATCCTGTAAGTGGCTTTGAGCATCTTAGTCGAATAAGATCTAGATTTTCTTGATGTAAATCTTATTCTAGGAACCCACCATTTTTTCATTTCTTCCCCACAATCCAAAGGACATTGCCACATCCAATCTTTTGTTAGTTATGTGTCTTCAATGGGAAAATTATAGCATGTATGTAGAGATGAGGGGATAGAATGATGGGAGAGATTTCCCTTGTGTGTCTCTTATTAGCATGTTGTTAATGTCAGTTTTACTAATGATCCAAGGGATTTACTATACACATGGAAACACACTAGGATATGCAACTATTGTGTAAAGGTGAGACCTCTTGAGAGGTTGGTAAACACTAATGTCCTTGACATCATCTGATAACTCAAGATAGGAATCTTGTCGAAACATCTAATAAATTCCTCTCCATTGACATGCCACACTAGTGTCCATGGGACAAACCGTATTATTGAAAATGGGGTTTGGGTTGTTAGTTCTAATTTCTTCCTCCTCTCAAGCTAATTTCAACAATGATCTCTTTCAACTTTCTTCTCTTGTAGGATGCCATGGTTGCTCTTGCACTCACTCAAAGAGAGTGGATTTGGCCCTAGTCAAGAAAATCACAAGGACATGTGCAAGTATCCAAAGTGTTGTTTTCAGCGAACTCTTAGGCCAACTTTTAATCATATATGAGGAGGGAAATATCGATGATGGGCAATCTACCCAACTAATTCCACCCTTAATTTATTCATTTTATTCAAACGTTTTTTTCTTCAATTTCTCTAAGAGTACCAAAAATGAAGGAAGCACTATGATTATATTAAATGTTTTAGTGTCCTATTGTGATGGGGTCACTAATGAGGTAGAGTAAGTGTTGATTATTCGTTGATGAGCTCGCGAGGGCACACTAGAAAATGGAAAAGTGTGTGGGTTGTCAATCTTTTTTTTCAAATAATATATAACATGAGACAATGGCTTGTATTTAAAAAGACCTTTTGGAAGTTGAAGGTCATGTTAAGATGGTTACCATGTCACATACAAGAAGTCTTGTTTTTTCTTTGTTTTTCTTTTTAATGTCATGAGGGGTGACTTTTGGCACTGTGCTATATGTTGCATGATTTTTTTTTGTGCGACATCACTCTTGATGAAAATTTTAACATGTGCACCATGTGGGTTGAAAAATCATTGCATAAAAACAGTTTCACACAACATATTGTTGATTTTGGGTAGCATCGAATGTCCTCTAGTTCTTAAATTTGGTGAAGGGGCTAGAACACGTAAGATCTCCAAACCCATAAATAGTTTGGAGAAATTCCACCTGGATTAGGAGTTATTAAAATAATTAATATTTTTATGGGTTCCTAAGTCTAAACTTAGGAAAATAAAAATGTTAATGTGTATTACTAAAAATATGGGTGAGAAGGTTCTAAGTGTCGAGAATCAAGCCTGTTTTAATCTTAATCGTTGATTAGATATTAGATCACGATCATTGATTCATCAACAGGAAAAGTATAAGAGCAGGCTTGAGGGTTAGTTGGAGACAAACACCTGTGAGATCAAAGAGTTTGATTTTTCTAGGGCAATGTTTGTTGAGAAAATTGAGCTAGTGATCTGAGTTGTAGTGAGAGGGGAAGTTTGGCAGAGGGACTTCAGTCCAAGGCTGAGAATACATAACAGAGAGGCAGAGAAGCGCTAAGAGAGACAACACAGCTCCAGAGAGGGTGACACAAAAGCCAGAGGGGTTGACGCAGTCATTTAGAGGCTGCACTAGGGTTCCTGTGAGGCAGAGAGAAGTAGTTCAACATATTGATTTCTAAGCAAGGAAAGCTCGCTAGGAGGGTGACACAGCTCCTAGAGGAGGTGACGCAGTTCCAGCGTAGAGCTTGGAGCAGCCATCACTACCTAGCACTAGGAACAACATTGTCATCTATGGGGCTTGATCATCCAGTTGCTGGATTTGGAAAAATATGTCTCCGAATAGAGGTACTTTTGTCAGGCTTGTTCTCTGTTGGGTGAGCCGGATTTGGCACCCTAGTTGTATTGTCCAAAAATAACAATGCCCCTTATGTGATTGTCTCATTTTATTTCAGTTCATGATCTATATGTATGTGTAGTCGGCAAAAGTCTTTTCATCGTTGTTTAAATAATTAATAAATTGTTGAATGTAAAGAACAAGTAAGAGATGATAAATCAGTGATTTTAGTAGGATTTATTATGTGTAGATTCCAAAAAATTTACATGGTATCAGAGCATTGCAAATCATAGGAGACTGAAGATACCAGCCAAGAAATCTGGAGAATTTGCTGCAGAAAAGTAGTTGTCCCGAGAGACAGTGTTGTTGCAGAGTCAGAGACGCAGAAGGAGGAGTGACGTAGTGCAGAAAAGGTGATGCAGAGGCTCACGCAGTGCTTGCATCAGCACTCTAAGCCAAGTGAGGGTGACGCAATAGTTGGGAGGAACCCATGCAGCAGTTGCATCAGCTATCTAGGCCAACGCAGAAGTAGAAGAGGGTGCAGATCAGGGTCACACAGTGCCACGTCAGCGAGGAAGGATTGGCGCAGTGGCTCACACGGTGATTGCGAAAAGCCAACGGGGCTCAAATTCTTCAGTTGCTGGGGCTAAGGGAGCAGAGCAGATTTCAACTTGAGGCGCTGGTGGGACGTTGTTTCTGTTGGTGCAAAACAGTGTCTGTGGAGACAGAGCCGAGGTAGAGGGAGTCACTACCTTGACAGAGTTCTAGCCAAAGAAATCTAGATTCGGGTTGCAGCAGCAAAGGAGCACTGGAGAGGAAGTGATTCAATAGTTGGCCGAAGGATTTCCGAGAGGGAAATCAAGACTCATAGGAAGTCTAGAGAGGAGCTTGTTCCTTAGAGGGTTTCTTGCACCCAAGGAATCTAGATCCAAATCTTGCTAGATTGACAGCAAGAGAGGGAGAAGAGAACCAGTTTATTTTTTTAGCAGAGATGGCAATGAATGGATTGAGGAATCAAGACAGATTGGATGAAGCATCCAATTTTGTCATCTGGAAGGCCAGGATCCTGACAATCCTAGATAAACATCGCATCGCCTTGAAAGTGGTTGTTATTTCGGTTAAAGTTGATGCGGCAAAGAAGTACGAGGAGGCCCAAGCGAAGGAAAATTGCATGATTCTAAATGAGGTCAAAGATCGTGTAGTACCACACATTGTTGAGAAGGAAACAACAAGGGAGATGTGGGAGACCCTGACCACCTTGTACCAGAGCTCTTCTGTGCAACAGAATATGCTATTAGAAAATTAGCTGAGACAGTACCAAATGTAGAAAAGAAAGGAGATAGATCCCTTCTTTCTCAAGTTGCAAGGGATTCACGACTAGTTGACTTCCGTGGGGTCTACACCAGATCCTAAGTTCATGTTCAGGACTGCCCTGAATGTAGTCACTGAGGACTAGGATACACTTGTCCAAAGTATTTTGGGTAGTGCGACTCTCCCCAGTTAAGAGGAGATGTGAGAAACTCTTCGACAAGAAGAGGTCAAGAGGTTGACTAAGGCAGGGAGTAGCAGCAAGGGAGCCCGAGTCAAGAAGGAGGAGGAGGAGGATGATGCAGCTCTCGCATCGTCAAGACAACAAGGGCAGCAGAAAAGAAAGAAGGACACCATCAAGGTCAGATGCTTCAACTGTGGGGAGCTGGGACATTATGCCACTCAGTTCCCCTGGAAGAAGGGCAAGGAGGAAGATTATGAATCAAAGGCAGCTCCAATGAAAGCAGACAAGGGATGTGAGGATGACGATTGTGCCATGAGTGCTTGTGCGCCTCTGGAGAAGAGGTGGGGCGACATGGAGTTGTACTGGAGAGGAATACATGAAGGGCAAGATCCTTGAGGTGCCCAAACTCTTGGATCACATACGACTATGGGAACCCTTAACAATAGTGTAAAAATAAAGGTGTCGGTTAGAGCGAGGTGTGATGAAGTGGCAGTGGCATTGCTAGAGTGACAAAGTCTGAGGCAGCACAGTGGATGTTGTAGCGGTGCAAGAGGCACAAAGCAGTTTGCAGTAGCACAATGGCAGTAGAGGGTCAGCACAGATTAACAGTAGAGGTAGCTTCAGGATCGAGGCATCCATACTGACCATCATGTCAGTGTTTGGGTGAGTTTTTCAGTTACTTCTCAGTAATTGAGTTGCAATGCAGCAGTTATGAGGTGGCAGTGTTATGGGCAGCATGATGCAAGATTTTGAGTGTGAGTTGTAGTACAAATGTAGCAGTGGCAGTGCCATAAGCATGGGAAGTAGTACAGGAAACAACAGTGCAATGGATAAAGGGCAGCAAGCCAAGCATCAACAATACAGAGACCGATGTAGTGAATCAGTGTAATGCTTCTATGGGGAAGTATTGCTAGAGCACATTCCTTGCTAAGGAGGAGTGTGATTTTAGGTAGCAACGGATGTGCTCTAGCTCCGAAATTTGGTGAAGGGGCTAGAACACGTAAGATCTCCAAAACCCAGAAATTGTTTGGAGAAATTCCACCTGGATAAGCAGCTATTAAAATAATTAAATATTTTTAATGAGCTCATAAGTCTAAACTTAGGAAAATAAAAATATTAATGTGTATTAATAAAAATATGGGTGAGAAGGTTCTAAGTGATGAGAATCCAACATTTTTAATCTTATCTGTTGATTAGAGATTAGATCACGACCGTTGATTCATCAATAGAAAAAGTATAAGAGGAGGCTTGAGGGTCAGTTGGAGACAAACACCTGTGAGATCAAAGAGTTCGACTTTCCTAGGATAAGGTTTGCTGAGAAAATCGAGCTAGTAATTTGAGTTGCAATGAGAGAGGTAGTTCGACAGAGGGACTTCAGTCCAAGGCCGAGAATACATAGCAGAGAGGCAGAGTGGCACCAGAGAGAGACAACATTTCTCTAGAGAGGATGACGTAGAAGCCAGAGGGGCTGACGCAGTCATTTAGAGGCAACGCTGGGGTTTTTGTGAGGCAACAAGAGCAACAGTTCAGCATGTTGATTTCTGAGCAAGGAAAGCTCACTAGGAGGGTGAAGCAGCGCCTAGAGGAGGTGACACAGTTCCAGTGCAGAGCTTGGAGCAACCATCGTTGCTTAACACTAGAAGCAACATTGTCATCTATGGCGTTTGAGCATCCAGTTGTTGGATTTCCCAAAATATCTATCTCTAGATAGAGGTACTTCTGCTAGATTTATTCTCTATTGGATGAGCTGGATTTGGCACCCTAGTTGTATTCATAAATCTTCTTAATAATACAAACCCTCTATATGTTGCACTGGTTTTCCCAAATTAGGTTTTTCCGGGGACAATTGTCCAAAAATAACAGTGTCCCTTGAATCATTGTCTCATTTTATTTCAATTCGTGATCTGTATGTATGTATAGTCTGCAACAGTGTTTTCATTGTTGTTTCGATAATTAAATAACTTGTTGAATGTAAAAAACAAGTAGGAGATGATAAACCAATGATTGCAATAGGATTTCTGAACTGTGGATTCAGAAATTCTCACAACACATCAAGGAAAAGTTCTAGCTACAACATGTCACATTTAAAAGAAGTTTGGCCAACAACATATTACAATAGGGAAATATTGGAGGCATATTGGAGGCATGTTGTTGCACATACAGAAACAATTCTGAGCCACAACATATCTTAGTGGGAAAAATGGTGAAGTATATGGTGCTTCATATCAACACAAACATTGAGGAAATGACTATTTCACACACAAAAATCTTGTTCATGTGATGTGTCGCGACAATAAAAAATTTCAAACACACAAAAAAGGCGTAGGACTCAACTTCAAGTTGGTAGTTTACTTCTTGTATGTTGTTTAGAGGAGTGCACTAAATCACACAAAAATAATGTCCATGCATTATGTCACTAATACAAAAGGTTTTCAAAGTGCCAACAAGAGGCAAAGTAATAATTGAAGAAATTTCCTTTGAATGCAAAATAGTGTATTGCATGAAGATAATTTTCATGTAAAATGAGCAATGTTACATGAAAAATATTTCCTTGTGAAATGCCCCATATCACAAGACAATTTCATGTGAAACATGCTAAGAAGCCAAAAACTCTTAAGATGTATTTCAAGATTCCACAAATCATTGAATACAAAAAGTTTATGAGAAGTTGGAAGGGGATAACTTGAAGAAAAAAAACATCTAAATAAGCTTCATAAACATTTAAACATAAAATTGAGACAAAAATGCACATATAAAGAAAATAAAACTGAATAGGTGGAACCATTCACCCTTTTAACCTCTAGATAGAGTCTAAAAGAAAGTGGAGTTGTTGCTAGCACAACACATCTAAGACACCCTAAGGCATAGATACCACACAAAGCTCTATCTTAACTCAATGACATAACCTTTGTTACATAGATATAAGTGGGAATGGGTATATGTACGGATATTTATTAGTGTGATAAGGATGAAAACTTTTAAATAACGACTACAAGGTATAGTTAATTTCATTCGTAAATGAAAAGGTCGTCAATATATGGATATGAGTGAGACTTAGTGGTATAGAATTACACATGCAACTATAGGTTAAATATATCAAGAGGTAGGCCGAGCCAAGAATGAATGGCACACTTACCACTCCTGGCCGGTTAGAGAGCATGATTTATCCTTTTGTACCAACTACATTGCCTTGTGTTTAAAATGAGTCATTTTAGGATAACCACTATAGAGTTTTGGTTGGTAAACTACACTCATTATATCATGCATGCATGATATAAGCATTGCTTAAAAAAACATTAATGAGTACACAAAAGTGCCATAACAAAAATATAGCATACCATAGCCATCAAAATAGCATAAATAGAAATTTACATTCACATACTATCACAAGATGCCATTGGCAACCCTATCCAACACTTCTTAAATAAACAAATCCATTACAAAGGTTAAGAGCACAAAATGCAAAAACAAAAATATTATACCAATTGTTAAGAACAAATAAAGAGTTAGTTACTATTTTGTATCATCTAGGTTAGCTCATGTGATTAGAATAAGCATTATTGTGATCATCTTGTCAACAATGCATTTCTAATATAATTAACCACCATAGGATTTCATTCATCTATCATCATGCATGGGCAATATAAGCTTGGTTACATAAAGCACTAGTGAATAAAGATTTTTTTCACATCACATAACATGGCATAACCATCTATAGGACATGAGATAAAGATTGCTGAAATGTAAAAATAAAACATTACATAATAGTTCTATAATGTGCAATAAATGTTGATATAGAATGTAGAAAGACATAGCCAAAGGTTACTATCATGGTGCAAGAGACGGGGTGAAGTACCTCCATTGCACAGTGATGGTCCCAAAAACAATGCATTGTGAGCAAAAATTAAACATAATGACAAGGACTTCAACATCATAGGTAAATGTATTAAAAAAGGAAATATAGGTCTCTTCATTTCCTTACATTCCATAATACCCATAGAAAAATGTAGGTTAAACTATAGAAATGCATGAAATACCTTGTATACAAGCTTACTAAAACCAAAAGAAGGATAGTACCCCTTCCAAGGGGGTTTAAGTGAACTTATGCCCCATGATAGTGAGAATAAAGTGTCACATTGATAATGACATACATCTCTAAGTTGCACAATGTGAAATAAATATACAAATGTACAAAACAAATAAAGGTTTATGATGACAATGTGGAAAGGATGGTTCCATTCAAGGGTTTCCAGTAAAATGAGGTCCACAATAATAAGAATAATGTGTCACACTCACAACGACAAGCCTGTATGTTTTAAATCATTACAATAAGCAATGCACACATTGATTCTTTATAAAACAAAAAATAAACAATAGCATTCACACAAAATACGTAAAGGTTCATCTTGAAAACCATGAAAATCAACAAATGTTTAGAACTGAACCTCTAACTCTCATTATATTAACTTCGCCATTTACAATACAATATATAGAATCTAGCTACATCCAAAACCCTAATTTATTGACCTAAATTATATTACAACCTTAATTCCTTAACCAAAATTAAAAATTTGTAGGTAGAAAAATCTTGTTAAAACTACCAAAAATAGACACAAAAAAACCAACCAATTTTTTTTTGGGGAGCTCCAACCCCTTTGTTGTACCCAACACATAAATATTCCAAGTAGGGCTAACCGTGCAAAGAATATAACACATACCCAACAATGCTATAAGTTGCAACAATGTGAAATAAATCATAGATGTAAGCAAATAAAGGATAACAATGAGAACAAGGAAAAGAGGGGAAGATATAGGGTATTTAAACTCACATTGACATTACAAACCATCCCTAACTTAGTCTCCTTGGGTGTTTTCCAAGCAGGCCTCATTGTAACCCTATTGATACCATTTCAATGCATAGGTTTGGTCCATCAACATCCCAAATTAGGTTGTGAAATAAATGTAGAGATGTGAAAAGAAAATAAAGATTGATGATAAAAATGAAGATACGAAGAATTTCAACTCAACAAGGACCATAGACCACCCCTAGCTCAGTCTCCTTGGGTGTTTTCCAAGGCCTCATTTTAACCCCATTGATGTCATTTGTCTCCTTCAATAGGGGCAATTGACATCCAAGATGAGGGCCAAGGAGTTCTTCCTACTTACATTTCAACTATATTTGTGAAAAGTAACATCAAATAAATCAACAATTGTGATATGAAAACTTGAGAAAAAAACACTAATAAACCTACTGATATTTTAAATTGGTCTTTCCTTTTACATAAATATCTCGTAGATCCAAACTTAAACCTAGAAAAAATTAACCCACATATTTGATGAAGAACATCATCCTTGAAAGGCACAAAGACCAAACAACACTGTGTTGGATTCTACTCTTTAAAATAGCATGGTATGGTATTGAAAGTACATGCATATGCATGTCATTGTGATTCATGTGCAGCCCTAGGATATCGATGCTTGAAAATTATTCATGATACAAAACACTTTCACATCCAAGACACTGAAAACTCTCCCTATGTCTCTAATTCACAAACACTAAATTTGAAGGATTAGAGAAAAAAAAATTATTGGAAATGATCAAAAACAGGAACATCTCATCCTCACAATTTAATTAGTACCAACTTCTAATCCTCACAATTTCATTAGTACCAACTGTGAATACGCAGAAACTTTCCTCCAATGATCAAGATAATATGAACTATTTCTAAACATTGTGTTGAAACGCTAATTCAGAGAACTTCAAATGAATATCTGTACACAAACTGATTTTTAATGTACAGTCGTAAATGCCACTGCATATTCCGATTTTATTTCAGTTTTAATAGTGCTGAGAAAGAGCATTTTAGTGATTAGGAAGACGGTTTAAGTTCTATTATATCCAACCAACTCCTTTTTAGTTGATGACGTATATCTTTTTAATAGAGATTTTCAATATAACAGATGGATGTTCAAACGAAAAAATAAAAGAGGAGAAGCAATCCTCCAATGATCAAGTTGATAAAAACTATAGCTAAAAATTAATGCTCCCTTAATACAAGGGCGAATTGATTTTCAATGTCGCATGGGAAACAATTTCAAAAATAATAATAATGTTAAAATGAAATTTTCATTTCTACAAGTCACAAACTCCACTTCAGGAAGTCAATGAAGTTGATCCACAAACTCATTCGATACACTGTGATGTAAGGATAGTTTTCACTTATTTCTGGCACCAACTGTTTGGCACGTGTTTGTCTTCTAATTAACCCAAATGTTCTACTACACACAACACAAACAGGCTCAAAACAGACAGAAACTGGTTGGTATTAATCATGCCCACCAGAAGGCCAATATTTGCCCCTAAATTTCAGAAGCATAAATTCCTTTGTCTTGATAGTACTCATTCTTGCCCGAAATTTCAGAAGTATAAATTCCTTTGTTTTGATAGTATTCATTCATCCAATTATTTATAATTTGAATTTCCGCATTTCGTTGCTCTACTAGCCAAATTGGATCATTTTCCGTTGCCGCACGCAAATCCAAGTGATGGGCACCTGTCAAAATAGAAAACAGAACCAGAACTTTTACTGAAAAGTGGAGATTGATTTTAGCATTGAGTGTATATTTTCAGTGGTTCATGTTGTGGAGAATTTTCTGGAAGAGAACTGCGTAAAGGATTTTTAATCCGTCCAAATTTTTGGGTGGCATTGTGCTTTTTAGTGCCTGATAATAGGTGGAGTGTCCACCTGAAACTTGAGACGGATTAAAAATATTTTACACAGTTCTTTCCAGAAGATTCTCCACCAGATTTTAGCATTGTTTTTGTGAACACGTGTAAATCCTTTACACAGTTCTTTCCAGAAGATTCTCCACCAGATTTTAGCATTGTTTTTGTGAACACGTGTAAATCCTTTACACAGTTCTTTCCAGAAGATTCTCCACAAGATTTTAGCATTGATTTTGTGAACACATACATGCAGAGATTCATTCAGATATAAAGGAACTAACTATACACATCTGCCCCACAAGAAAAAACCAGTGCTACTCTAATTCACTTGGGCAAAGAAACTACCTAGCTCTGTTACGAGTGCTACAATGCTGTTCGAAATGTTTTGAAGAACACTGAAACAGAAATCAAGGATGAATAAGAACTCGTCCAACCAAGCAGCAATGTTCATAAATGGCAGAAACTTGCGACAAAACTAGGCAATACGTTGCAATGCTTACCCTCCCCCGCTCCAGGGGTCCAAAAGACCATTTGAGAAAATTATATTGCTACCGTAGTTTTTCAAGACTTTCTGTATGTCCTGCATAAACAAGGAATGTTCTATGAACTTGAGCAAATTTATAGGTGACTGGCTTTCAAGACCAAATATGAATAGCTAATAAAGAACAAAAATTTTCAAGAACAATTCTAAATTTTAAAGTGGACCTAACAAAACGATGAACCTCTAAAAATTTAAAGGCATGAAAAATCTTATCTTCGAAATTTAAAAGTGGTGGCGTTTTTTAACTCCTGAAATGGACATCCAGACTAGGACAGAGAAGAGAAGAGGAGTATTAACTATTCCAACTAATACCGTTTATTATTTGTTGTCTATGACCCACACAACATGTGCCAAAGAGGAAGGGATGCCAATCAGTATACATATTCATTCGGCAGGAAATTAATAATTATGTTAACAGAAGGGTTTTTAACCATATACACCATCATTAACATAATAAAAATAATGATATGATAGGACTTACATGCTTCTGTAAACCAATTCCCATACCTATTATAAAATATAAAAGAAAAAAAAAATAATAATAATGTAAAAGCTATTCCAAATATAACAGAAACAATCAACATACATGATGTCTGTCAGACCACAGTAAAAGATAAAATTTATACTCGTATATCACAACTACACTTGACACCCGTACCTTGTCATGTGAAAGATAATACAGTAAAATTAAAATTTGTACTTAGTATATACACAACTACATTTGACACCTATGCGTTGTCATATCGATAATCTGCCTCGTATCACATAAGAAGCTAAACTAGGGACACATTCATTTATTTAAACGATCACTTTATGATATCAAGATTCAAATTATTTGAATATAAGTTCAGATACTAATGTTAATATCCAATTAATTACCGAAAAGGTCGCTCAATTGAGCAGATTTAGTATATTATAAGATTTGCATCTTCGTCAGATTGAAAAGAACCCAACGTAGCTTTAGTATATTATCAGATTTGCATTTTCTTCAGATTGAAAAGAACCCCAACGCAGCCCTCACTGTGTTGCATACGCGACTGATATCGGATGTAACTACCAAATTCATCACCAAGATGGCAATAAGCACAATTAGTTGACTTCATGTCAATTAGGAAGACCCACTGCCCATGGTCAGCTCGTGTCTAAATATCACAACTTCGGTGCAGTTAAATAACTGTGGGTACACTCTATCATTCCTAATAGCTTCATATGAATTGAGCAGTAAGGAAACCTTTGTTTTATGTAATGTTGTAGACGGTTTATTACGTTTACGTTTCATTATTCTTGCAGCCATACTTACACATGAGAAGGTAACCCAGTAGGAACACGGAGGATACACAACACACCGTAGTAGTCATGAATCATCCAGGTAATGCTGTAGCTGGACCACGCGTTTGCATTTTATTGGTTCAGGAACGTCAACTGGTTGAAGGCGGTTGTGTAGCTACAATGTTCATCTTTTGAAATAACTAGCAGTTTAACTATGTGTCTGATGCTAGTACTTAAAGATGAAGTAGTAGTAAGGCGTCTAGATAGTATGGCAGTTGCGGATCTAGGGAAGCATCCCTCATTAGTGGTAGACATGGAAGTGGTTTCCTAATGAGGTTATGCGACAGATTGGGATGCTGTCCAGTAATTGACTTTGGGAGGTCCTGATTCCTGAGTTCCCTTCCTCAACTCCCGAATCAAGGACCTCTCGAGGACCCGAAGTCAATTACTGGACAGCATCCCAATCTGTCGCATAACCTCATTAGGAAACCACTTCCATGTCTACCACTAATGAGGGATCCTTCCCTAGATCTGCAACTGCCATACTATCTGGACAACCATCCATATTGAGCCTTACTACTACTTGATCTTTAGGTACTAGCATCAGACACATAATTGAACTGCTGGTTATTTCAAAAGAAGAACATTGTAGCTACACAACCGCCTTCAACCAGTTGACGTTCCTGAACCAATAAAATGCAAACGCGTGGTCCATCTGTTCCTCGGCCTCTGTCAAATCCTCCAGGCCTCTGTCGGCGATGGAAATCAACAAAACTTCACAGCAAATCTGCATTGCTCACATCTTCTTCAGTTTGAGCTCTGGTGCATTGAAATGTTGACTACGCTGTGTAAGAAGAAGATCAGTACCCGTCCCCCTAGCTCTGCCAGATCCACCAATTGATACTTGCGTCGATCCTCGAATGTGAAACCAACTAACAATGGTTTCACTGTCCTTGCAAACAATTAGCAAGACATTTACCAAAAACATGCTCTGCAATCTTCCCGAGTTTGAATTGGACGTGACAGTCAAGATGAGGAGTAGAAGGAGAAGCGCATACTGGAAAGAGATTGGAAGACGATGTCGCCGAAAAGGGATTTTCAACATATGCTTAACCAAACGTAGATGTTTGACCAAAGAAATACTCCCCGGATGGAAAAGCTGTTTCCGCTGCAATAGTCGAATGGGAAAGGCGTGCTCCAGTGAGCCCTCTGTTCAATGGAATCCACAGATCGACCAGGAGCACGATGCATCTAACCGTATCCCTCTTTCGCAAACCCTGAAGCCACGAGTATCAAACTCGAATCTGAACCGATTTGTGAACACACGATCACATAGAAATGCTAGAAAACAAAATATGAAATTAAAAAAACTATATGACCTCATTGCTCATCTCTCATACGGATATGTAGATCCGGATATGTAGATCTGGAATAAGAAATTTTGAGAACACGCTCAAACAAAAAAACCATTTAAATATACATATCTGGAATAAGAAATTTTGAGAACACTCTCAAACAAAAAAGCCCATTTAAATCATTAAAAAATTACAGAACTCCAAAAGGGTTTTTAGTAGGGCAGTTTTCTCTGATATCACAATTCACAATTCAACTCCAACCTGATGCTCTGATACCATGATAAAAATAGCTAAAATAACACAATTACAGAAACTCAATCATATATTAAGCACAAATAGTGTATGTGCAAAGACACTCACACACAGATTTACATTCAGATTACTCTATTAAATAGAGTTTCTGAGATCCAACTTATTCCTAATTTAGATAGAGAGGTTGAGAGAATTTCTCAACCATCACAAACCAATTTCTCAAATATAGAATGTAAGCATTAACTCCAACAAGTCTCTGTTCTTGTTTTCTGTTGACAGCTCCCCTAGAGCAAAGGAGTTGAAGAGGGATGGTGAAAACTAAAATTTCAGCCTTGGTATTCATTTCCTGAGTGGCGCTTTTCTGATTAATCATTTTCCCACTTTCTGCATAATTAACATCGCGGCAGGATGGCTATGAGGTGTGATCATTTAATATTTCCTTATTTCTTTCACAAGAAAGACATGCCAAGGTCTCTTTTTAAGCATAGAAGTCATGCAGACATTCTGAAAGCCTTTTTTGCCTAGCTTTGATGGTTAGGTGGCTCATACAGTTTGATAGATGTCATAGCTTTTTACATTAAATGCACTAACCAGATGGAAACTAAAGTGCAACTTGCATTGGCATTCATAATTTAAGCTTGAGATTATTTTTCTATGCAGTATGGTAATGATCAGCAACATAATCAATATACAATAAGGAAAACCACAGTCACACAGGACTACACCCTAATATAACTTCATCCATTTAACTAAAAAAATTAGGGAGTTTTAGGAAAAGCATATTATCTTCTAAACAGATATCAAGCCATGCAAAGTTTATTGTATTGAGAAGTAAAGTGCATTTTACAATTCATATTCAGTGTAAGAGATATCTGTAATGTCCCCATGCAAAGTTTATTGTATTGAGAAGTAAGATGCATTTTACAATTCATATTCAGTATAAGAGATATCTGTAATGTCCATGCTTAAAGCTGACGTGGCAAAAGTCAGCAAATATAATAATTAAAAAGAAAAATAAAATATTAATACAGTACCATTGGGAAGAAAAATAAAATATTAATACAGTACCATTGGGAAGAAAAATAAAATATTGATACAGTACAATTGAGATGTTTGTAACACCCATAGATTAATAAATAAATTAATTGATTAAAATAATAGTTTAAAAAAACACTAATTAATATCTCAACTGAGGATTAAAGATGTAACTTCCAGTTTCTTTTTAATTTCTCTCCGCACTTGAATGTTGATAAATCCATAATTAAGACATCTTGATACAATTAAAAAAAAAAAAAATGAAAAAGTTTCAGATACAATTAAAAAAAAAAAAACTTGATAAACAATCCAACTAAGTGAAAAAGGAAAAGAAAAAAATTAAAACTTATTGAACCGTCAACTAAGTGAAAGGGAATTCCCTTTTCACTAACTTGAAAATCCATAATTAGATGGCATCTTGATACAATAAAAAAAAAAAAAAAAAAATTAAACATGATTGAAGTTTCCAACTAGGTCAAAAGGCAATTCACTATGTGCTGAATGACTAAGATCGGGCAAAAGGCAATTGACTGTGTGCTAAATGACTAAGATCTGGTAATTCATTATGTGCTAAATGAGTAAGATCCGTAAATATTAAATATACACAAAGAATTGGGAAGAAAAACATACATGACCACCAAATTCCGTTGTTATCCAGTGAGGTCGTGGTTCTACACCAAACATATTGAAACAAGCTTGTTTGTAGGAGTCAATGTCGAAAGTAAACCGAGGGAAAATGCTGTTCTCTGGATTGCTAGACATAGGCATAACCATCTCCGTGCAAGCCTGTGATAGAGAAAAAGATTGAATACATGAAAATACCGAAAATAACCACGCAAAAAAGTTAGAACTAACCTGCATATCTATAAAAGAGACAATGCTTTAAATCTTCATAGCTCCTGACTCTCTGAACTTAAGTTAGTCAACTGACCTGCCAATTCCACCCGTTTTCGCCATGAGGATCATCATTGACGTCAAAGCATTTTTCTTCTCCTGTATAGTTGTAGTAAACACTAACACCCGCAAATATTTGGTCCAACACATCCGTGCCAATAGAAAAACTATCAATCACTTTGCAGACCTGTAAAATCCAGGATAGATTTACCATATGATGCAATCATATCATTTTGAAGATGTAACCTACACCTTGGTGAAACAACAAATTAAAAACAAATTGTCTTTAATGAGACATTTTGGAAGTTTTTCTGGTGGGCTTTTGCGGTTTAATTTCTCTAAAATTCGGTAGAAATCTATTGAAATCAAAAGTTAGATGGGTAAACCCTGCAGAATAGAAGTGCCCTAGGGTTTTTCAGGGCGTTGAATCCATATATACAGTCAAAAAAACCAGTTTAAATAACACAAATCAAGGTTTCACCTCAAATTTTTCCGTCAGATTCCGACACCGGAAAGTCCAAAACATCACACTAAAGACAAGTCCAACTAAAAATACGATAAAGTGTGTACTTTCTTCATTTATTATTTTCTATCATATTCTGGTCTACACTGTCACTGTCGTACTTGCCTTCATAGATACAATAAATGAAAGATATTGATGTTCATGAATGATCAACCCCAATCAACGAAATGTTAACTGAAGAGCAATTTTACAGCAACATACAAGAGCCCATAAGGCCTCTCCAATTTAAGTCTAATTCACGAAAACCTTGGAACTGAATAAGATAATCACTGGAATCCATAATGTGATATTTCTACTTAGCAATAAATAAGATAATAACTAGAATCCAAATGTGATATTCCCACTTAGCAATGTTGCTAAGGGAAATATCAATTTTGCCAATTTTTGGTTGCAACTTAGGGAAAGTGGGTTGTGAGGCCCCATTTGCAATTTTGGGCCAAAAGGAGACTTCAACATAAGGGAAAAGGGAAAAATTGAATTGCTAGTGGATGGTGGGGGCCACCCCAAAAAGAAAATACCTCCCCTTGGCTAATATGCACTCATGGAGGGAAGAGCGATGAGTGGGTCGATGTATGGGGCCCACGTAGAGAATTGGAGCTTCAAGGCTAAATAGGAGGTGCATTCATCACTTCGGGGACTTTTGATCATTTGACATTCATACTCACCTAGCACACTTGAGCTAAGAGCCAAGTCTGCATGTGTTGTTGAGCACACGAGATTTTCATGTGAGAATCTCACCATTCCTTCGGTGGACTTCGAGTGCCAGCCCAAGGAGGTGATCTACACTACGTTGGGAGTTGCCCGGGAGTTTATCTAGCAAATTCACGAAGTTGGTTCAACAAATTTGGTGTAGTAAGGAAAATATGAATCACTTGGAGGAGTTGGTTGTGGAGCTGAGAACTCTTGGGCTTTCCGGGAGTGATTTGGGCCACCAATTGCTAGAGATTTGGAGTGCTATCTCGGCACAATCTTGAGGGAGTTCAGTGGTGCCATTGACCCACCATCAGGGACTACGTGGGCCTACGCAATGGTGTTTTCGTGCCACACATGGGAGCCTGGGAGAAGGTAGATTTGGGCGTTGGAGTAGGTTCGTTCTTGTGGGAACTTTCAGAAGGGAATTTCGCTAGGCTTTGATGCAATTTTTTGGAGGGTCGATTTGTCCAACAGTTGGAGGATAGCATGGAAATTGGGGCGAATTTCAGAGGTCAGAACTAGACCAAACCCTTTCTGGGTTTTGGTGGGTTATTTATGGGGAGACCGGGGTTAATTTCCTGGAATTTTCTGAGCACTTGTAATGATCCTAAACAGGAATGTAAGTGACATACAAAGCATGCAAACAATCCAACAATCAGAAAAACAAAATATACATCAAGCACCGATGGAAACACTGGAAATAGAGAACTATTGAGCCAATTTATTACTTCTTCAGGAGCAAAATACATTAGTAAAATAAAATGGTGCACCGAGGCTTGTCTCAATGGACAAGCTTAACAAAACCCATGTGAGAAAATGTTGAACTGAAGGCTGCTACAACTGTAGCACCAAACTAAACTGTGCTGCCGTAGAAAACTGCTCTATCTACTGACTTTGAAGGGTTGAAATCACTACTTCCCATGCCCAGAAAATTATGAGATTTCAGCTCCTTACTCCTTGGCCTAAACCCAGCAAAACCCACTAAGGAATTGGCCAAATGTTGACCTCGGAATTTTGGCCCAAAGTCCCTTGGGCCTTGGCTACTCTAGCTACTAGATGAGTTGGGACCCCTATTTGACCCCTTAGATCTGCATAGAAAATTCTATGCAGATCCTTGCCCAAAACCCAGAAAAAACCAGAAAGGGTTTCCCTTGGTTCCAACCTTAAAAAATTGACCTTTCACAGCTTTTAACCCTCCTCCAATTTCAAATTTTGTTGCTGTGATTGATTCTGCCAACCTCTGCTCTCCCAACTCCAACAATCCTCAAATGGACCTCCAAGTGATCTCCTACTTCTCTCGGCCAGCTCCAACTCTACAATTCCTTCCTCCAACTCCCACGTGAACCTAGTGGTGGCTCTCTATGTAGGCCTCGGGTTACTGTAAATCAAACTGTTGGGATCTTGGCTCTATTGGCTCCAAAACTCACAAGAAACGCTAACCCTTTATTGCTCTCCCAATCCTCTAACTCTCCCGGCAAATGCTTGATCACTGATAGCTCCAAACTCCCCCTGCGTATTCTCCAGCTAGCCAAAAATACACTCCCTGTTGTGGATGAATGGTAGTGTTGTACACACTCCCAAAACTCCTAAAATACTTATGGAACTGCCTCTCTAGGGCGGGCACGAATGGTCCCTCGAAGTAGAGGTTGAATCTCCCGCTTGAGAGATTCGTGGCTAAACAACCGGTTGACTCAAATAAACAGCAGAGCGAACAGTCAAGTAATTTTGATTGCAAGGTGTAAGAATGAATCCAAATGAGAGTTCCCCTCCTTTTATCTTTGTTGGCCTTCCTTGTCTCATGTGGGCCCCTCCATCCAGCACTTTGAATTCCCTCCAAACCATTCGAATGGCCTAGTTCGAATTCCCACATGTGTGGCCCCCACCTTCCACTAGCAACCAAATTAAGTTGAATTTCCTCCTAAATCCGTAAGTTGAAAATGATGGGTTCTTTCCCTTAGCCAAAATTGTGCAAAAATGTGTGGAAACACCTTGTTACAAATGTGTTTGAGAAGTGACATGACAGGAGGAGGGCCAAACAACAGTTTCTTCCAGCGAGCAATGCAGTTTTCTGGGTCCAGTGCAAAGCATTTGTGGGGAGCATCTTCCTAGCAATTGAGCAGGCATTTTCATCACCTGGGCCTTGTTAACTTGCCTTGGGCAAGCCCAGGTGCATACATTCCGATCTTATATTGTACCCCTTTTGCATTATAATAAAATGGCTTAGTTTTGCACAGTCTTTGGAGTATTTCGTAGTATTTTATTGTGTGAAAATTTTGTGTTGCTTTTTCTATGCATGCTTTGTTTATCATTGTTAATTTTCTTTAGGGATATACACATAAAGTCAGAGCGGTCATTAAAGACGTAATGACATGTTGCGAGAAGGTAACCTATTGTGAAGTACTCTGGTTAGTAAATAAATCAAGTCTCTCGTCCATCATCAACCACTTATAAGATTGATATTGTGGATGAACCATCTATCGAACAGCGATAAGCATGTGGTACACCCAATGTTACCAAAACACCACCGAGTGCAATCTATCTATGAACCAAAAACACATTAACAAAGAGTATCTAGATGGCCTTTAGAGTCCAAAAAAATCATGCCAAAACAAATACCTACATATCATCAAAACCATTGCCTATATTAGGTCATCATCAATATCACTCTCTAAGCATTAATATAAAATAGAAAAAGCTTAACATGTCAAATCGAAATTTTGTTTGAGTGATGGGTACATTTTTACTAGGGTAATGCTTGGTGCTCTTGATTAAATGTTAGTTCCATACCCTCACATGACAAATCCAATGGAAATGTTGCAATCCCCCTAATCCTGAAATCCTAAAAACTGTAAGTCTATTGGAGTTTTAGTGGGATCTAAAATTCTACTTTTTCAATATAAAAATCTAACGAGGTTGGAACCACTCTCAAACATCTTGAAACCAATGTCATAGGGTTTGCCGAATTTGAACCTTGAGATTCAAAATTCGGCAAACCCCAAAAAAACTTTGAAATTTGTTCAGGTTCGCCGAACCTGAAATTCAAACACGAAGGTGAGCCCATATGAATTCAAACCTCAAGTGAATTCGAACCTGACGTTGAATCTGATCGAATTTGATAAAAAAAAATTGGGGTTCACGATTAGGGTTCGTGAGCTTTCTGTTAATGGTTTACGAGAAAAACCATGGGCGCGACACAATTTTCTTTTAGGCTATCCCGTCAAATTTATGCCTTTATTTACCATCTTGCTCCATGAATTCACACAGTTATTGAGTCTAGGAGATCGCATCGGTGTGGGGTGTTGAGTGCGTTGGAGAATAATGTATTTTGTTGTGTGAGTTGTGCAGAGTGTTCATAATTTATAATCAATAGACAACAACTTACAGTCTGAGAGATTTATGGACTAGAACTGTCAAGGAGATAGTGTTGCGTCTTTGATGATGTGATCGTGTTGTGTGCATTATGGGGTGCTTAGCTAGACATCGTGTTGAATTTGTAACTATGGTCAATATTCATAATGTACCTTTGGTCACTTTATGCAATTATATTTATCATTGTAAAATATATTTATAAATGCTTGACTCAGGAAATTTTATTTTGAGCCAAAAGTCCCATTGCGACTCCTAAAAGAAGCAAATTTGATTTTTTTTAAGTGTAATTTTTGGCTCCAAAAGTGACAAGTCGGCTTCCCTCCAAGTCAAGTTGGCCCTGGCCAAGGGACACGTCCATTCACCCTAGACAAACTACTATATAAATGCAGCTCGAGTTCCTCATTTGGGCAATTCGCATTCTTCTCTCAAGATGGTTTCTAAGCAAGTGAGAGAAGGACAAAGGAGGACATAGAAGAAGGTTGAAGTTTCTCTTTCTCTCTCTCTAGCAACTCGAACGTGTGAAGGACTCTCTCTATAGTTCATAGTTTCTAGGGTAACTATTGCAGGAGGGCCGAAATTTTTTTGGGTTACTGGGCAATTATTGGGGACCGAAATTCTGGGTTACTGGGTAGTTACTGGGGCCTGAAATTTTGGGTTACTAGACAGTTGTTGGGAGGCCAAAATTTCTAGATCAACAAGAAGAACCAAGAGCAGGATCAATTTGGGTGACTTGACTTGGAGGAGAAGATCAAGTTTGACCATAGGTCTAGGTGTGTTTCTTATTGAATAGGAAGAATTTCTCTATTGAAAAAGGTTGTTGGATTTTTCCCCGTAGTGGGTTTTCCCAGGTTAAATCTTGTCTATCTTTTGTGCATTGTGATCTCTATTGTTTTATTGTTCTTTACTGTTGAATTTCTCAAGTATAATTGTTGAATGATATATTGGAATAATATAAAAATATCTACATCAAAACTAATTATCAGAATTTCAAAAATATTGTGCTAACTCTAATTGCACTAGAAAATCAACATGGTATCAGAGCTTTGGTGACAAAAGGAAGATACGTTGAGATCGCTTTTGCAGAAACTCTAGAAATAGAATTTTATTAGTCCTTGTTCATTGGCATCTATGGCTTCCTTCATGAAATTCGAAAACAAGCTAAAGGGAGCATCAAACTTCAAATGTTGGAAAGTCATAATAGATCTTATTCTTGCCAAAACAAAGTGTTGGATATTGTGACAAGAAAGACAACTGAACCAACCGATGCAGCTGGAAAAAATAAGTTTAAGGAGGATGATATTACTGCCATGAGTCTAACAGTGGAATCCATTAGAGATCATCTCATTCCTCCAAGAAGATGTATGATGCCCTAAGAAATCTCGACACTATCAAGAATGTTGGTCTGTCCATGAGTTTGAGGAATGAGCTCTGAAATATGAGAATGACTAATGATTACATTGTGGCTTCATACTTCATGAGGATCTCACATCAAATTTCATCCATTGGAGAAACTGTTGAAATATGTGACCAGGATCAGTGTTCATAAATGTATTTGAGCCACAATGAAATGTACTTATCAACAAAATGAAGAAAATATGTTTAATATTATTATTATGACTTACTAAATCATGGTTTCATGCTTGGGTCATCTTGTTTTAGGTCAAAGTCCCCATTGAGGAATTCTAGGATTTATTTTGAGTCATTAGAGTCATTGTCCATTAAAAGAGACCTTTATTGGGCTTTCGAATCATGTAAACAGAATTATTTTTTAGTCAAAAATGAATTTAGTCTCCTCCACACCAAGTTGGCCTCAAGAAGATCAAGTCGGCCACAAGAAGGGTAATTCGACCTCACTAGAAGGCTATATATACAAGGCAGTTCGAATTCATTTGGAGCAATTCACTCTCTCACACATAGTTCGATATCCAGAAGCTTCAAAGCTAGGAAGTGCGAAGTTGGAAAAGAGCTTGAGTGAGGCTAGAAAGGAGTGAGAGATTTTGGAGGAAGATAGAAGACATCAAGGTCGAAATTTTGGGCCACCTCTCTCTCACTTCTGAGGAGTATCTAGGAAGATCGAAGTTTTCTTTGTCTAGTTGAAGTTGCTATTGCATGTTGACGCTACTAAGTCGAAGTTGCTTTTGAAGAAGTTATCATCTACAAGAAGGATTGAGGGTTGACTTGGTGTGGACGAAGTCTTTGTCTAGGTCAAGAGTCTTGGACTATCTTGAGAAACTATTGCAGGAAGAATTGTTGACTGGGTTTTCCCCTAGATAAGGGTTTTTCCCTCGTTGTCTGCCTACATTTGTTGTCCTTGTGCTAATGTTTTGGTAATTGCTTGATGAACTAAAAGATAAAAGAGGAACATAAAGATAAAGAATCACAAGTAATTATCTATATAAGAAAATCTTTCTGCCTTTCTAATTTTCTAACATCCTATCAAAGCTACGGTGTAATATCCCTAACCCGGAATATCCCTCAAAACCCCAACAAACTCCAACCAAATACATGCAAATGATATAGTAACTCAGAAGTGATAAATAATAGTGAAACAGCATATAATAACATAAACCGGAAATATAAGCAGATACACAAGAAATGCAGCAAGGAAGGCTAAGCCATTTTATTATACTGAGCAATAAAATGAGTACAAGAGGTGATCAGACATATGGCACCTCGACTTGCACAAGGCAAGTGAAGAAATACTCTCAGAATGACAAGTATGGCCCTCTGCGTGGATGTTGTTGTTGTGTTGCTGTTGCTGCTAGAAGGACAAATGATGATTTGGGGCTGCTCCCCTCCTTGGAAAATGCTAAAACTCTGGATTCGAACTCTACTCAAGAAACCCAGCAAAACCCAGAAAGCTTTCCTGGAATGCCCGACCCCCGAAAAACACCCCCTTGGGGTTCTGCGCAGTTCCTCAGTGCCCAGCGCTACCACTGAAAGGGATCCCTCTAAAATCTACCTGAAACACTGCTAGAAACCCTGCCAAAAACCTCCAATGAAATAGGAGTTGGACCCTTGCTCAATCTCCCAGCATAAATCCACCTGCAAACCCCAATCCAGCACTGCAACCAAAAAGAACTGCATCCCTCTCCTAGTGTTGCGCAGTCCTCCAAAACGCTGCTAAAACTGCTGCTGGAATGCTGATGAAACTATGGCTGAAACACCAAAGGAAATACCTTGCCCAAGTAGGGACTCAAAGTCCCCCGGGGCTAAGGGTGAGATCTCCGAACAGAGACACTCGATGCACTAAACAGTGCTGCAGACTAGCTAAACAGCCAGCATGCTCAGAAGTCGAAACGAATAGCTCCAAATGCACATAACTGAATGATCCAAAATGAGGGGGCTCCTATCTATTTTATAGTTTCTGCCTTTCACAATCCCTAGGCTCACCTCCTCCTGCGTGATTCCCCTCTTGCCACGTGTTCTTTTCGTCCTGTGTGGTTCCTCCATGTGTCTGCGTGGGCTCCATTTTTGCATCCCCCTTTGGCCCCCTTGGCTCCCCTTTAAGTCACAACGTTGTGCTACCTAGGAAGTGACTTTTTATTCTAAAGTGAGTTATTTTCCCCCTTCCTCACTTTTTATTTACAAATAACTATAGAAGGCAAAAATCGAACAAAATTGAATATTCCAATTAGCCATAGCTAATTAGGAATATTACATATTATCAATGCTATTCAACCATACATTTTAGAACACCCAAATAATCATTTTTAGGAATGTAAATATATGTCGAGGGAAATAGATCACACTCCTGAAATTGTTTCCAACTATGGTGAACTTGATGTATGTGTTGAAGATATTAATAAATAAACAAGATTTGGAAACTCAAGTATTAGTCCCTAAGGATAATGATCATTATAAAAGCATAGAAACATTTGTTTTATATGTTATATAACATTCATTTCTTATTATACCTTGATATTTTTAATAAGAGTAATTTGTTTAACAATATTTTAGTAGTTCCTCTTCACAAAAATACCTTTTCAGAAGGTAGAGGAATTATCATAAATCGTATAAATTATGAATCTCCCACCAATTATGATCATGATGTGTTATAGACATTTTTGGGCACTGCAACCCCAATCATAAATGTCCATAAACTAAGGGCTCCTAAGTCCCTAAAAGTGTTGCTTCACTACCTAAAGGAACAAGGTCA
>APFE031483991.1:80625-94888 GCA_000404065.3 Pinus taeda | reverse complement strand
CCCCCAGCAAAATGTTGCTTGTCCTCAAGCAACTGAAGTGATGGATGCTGTAAGATCTTCTCACTCTCCCAAGTGGCATCCTCATCCGGCAAATTCTTCCACCTCACCAAGAATTCCCGGACCGTCCTGCTCCGCACCTGCCTCTCCATTTACAAATAACTATAGAAAGCAAAAATTGAACAAAATCGAATATTCCAATTAGTCATAGCTAATTAGGAATATTACAGTCTCCCCCAGCAAAATGTTGCTTGTCCTCAAGCAACTGAAGTGATGGATGCTGTAAGATCTTCTCACTCTCCCAAGTGGCATCCTCATCCGGCAAATTCTTCCACCTCACCAAGAATTCCCGGACCATCCTGCTCCGCACCTGCCTCTCCCTAGTGTCAATGATAGCCTCCGGCTGCAATACCAAATGCCCCTCATCATCCATGGGTGGTAGCTCATCTGTTACAGTCACCTGCTGCACCAATGCCTTCTTCAGGAATTATACATGAAAAATGTTATAAATCTTGTTGCCTTGGGACAGCTCCAACTCATATGCAACCTGTCCAATCCTCTGTATCACCCTGTATGGCCCATAAAAGCGGGGCTTGAGCTTCTCATCCCCCTTCTGCTTTAGTGATGACTGTCAGTATGGCTGTAATCGTAGATAGACCATCTCCCCTACCTCGAACTACCTCTCCACCCGACCCCTGTTGGCATACAGCGTCTGTTGGTTCTGCACTGTAGCCATGTTATCCTTGAGAGATCGGATGATATCCTGACTCTCTTGGATCCAAATCTTGGCTCTAGGAGCCCTGCTATCACCAAACATCACGTCGACAAAAGATAAAGAATGATACCCATATAAGGCATAGAATGGTGACATACAAATGGACATGTGATGTGAAGTATTGTAGCAGTACTCCCCTAGATGCAGCCACTTCAACCATGCTCGCTACTACCCACTGACATAGTTACGCAAGTAGCCCTCCAGCCACTTTTTAACCATCTCCGTCTGCCCATCCGTCTGTGGGTGATAGTTGGTACTCGATGTCAACACCGTCCCCACCAATCGGAAGATCTCCTACCAAAACCCGCCCATGAAACGGCTGTCCCTGTCACTGACGATGGTCTTAGGAAGACCATGTAGCCTGAAGATCTCCCTGAAGAACAGCTCGGCCACCTGTGCTGTTGTATAGTGTGCGGATATGGCAAAGAAATGTGCGTACTTCGTCAATCGATCAACGACGACAAAGATACAATCCTTGCCCTGTACCGTGGGCAACCCTGTGATGAAGTCCATCGAAATGCTCTCCCATTTCCCCTCCGGAATGGGAAGAGGCTGCAATAATCCTGCGAGATGGCTCATCTCTCCCTTGTTCCTCTGGCAAACATCGCACTCCCTGATGTGCTGGAGTACGTCCTCCTTGAGGCCCTTCCACGAGAACCTCTCCCTAATGGCCTTGTAGGTTTTGGTAAACCCCTAATGTCCTGCCAACGGTGAATCATGTGATGCCTGAAGTATCTTCTTCTTGAGCTGAGACCCCTTAGTCAAGAAGATCCGGTCCCTGTAATATTTGATCTCATTGACCACCTTGTACCTGTCATCTGCCACCTACCCATCCAAAACCTCACATGCAAACTTGTCCTTGGAGTACTCTACTAAGAGTCGAGCCCTCTAGTCTGTATCCAAGCTCATAAGAAACAACGTGGCTGATCTACGTGAAAGGATATTTGCTACCACGTTGTTCTTACCCTTGACATACTCAATGTCAAAGTCATATGCTTAGATCTTGCTGATCCACTTCTGCTACCTCCCCTGTAGCTGCTTTTGTTCCAAAAAGAACTTGAGGCTGTTGTGATCAGTCCTCACCCTGAACCTGTTGCCTACCAAATATTGTCGGTACTTAGCCAATGCATGCATGATGGCCATCATCTCCTTGTCGTATATGGAGTACAACCTCTCGTGCGGAAGGAGCTTCCGGCTCTCAAATGCTATAGGGTGAGATCCCTGCATCAGTACTGCGCACTCCTGACGCATCACACTCCAAGACAAATGGCTGCGTAAAATCTGGCAATGCAAGCACTGGGCGGCTGCTCATAACCTCCTTGAGCCTGTCAAAGGCTCACTACGCTATATCTAACCAACTGAATGCCCCCTTCTTCGTCAAATCTGTCAGAGGTGCAGCAAGCTATGAGAAACCTTTGACGAACTTCCGGTAGTAAGTGCAAATGCCAATGAATCCTCGGAGTTCTGTCACATTTCTCGGCTCCGACCATTCCCTGATGGCCCTGATCTTCTCATGGACCCTCCCTCCGTCCACCCCTATGATGTGTCCCAAATACAACATCTTCGTCAACCCAAACTCACACTTGGAGAGTTTGGCATAAAACTGTTGCTCCTGTAAGATACACAATACTATCTCAATGTGTTGGAGATGCTCCTCCCAAGTCCTGCTGTAAATGAGAATATCATCGAAGAATACCAACACAAACTTTCTCAAATGACTACGGAAAATGTGATTCATATAAGACTGAAATGTAGCTGGGGCGTTGGTTAGCCCAAAAGGCATCGCCAAAAACTCGAAGTGCCCATAGTGACACCTGAAGGCGATCTTGGGAATATCCTACTCCCTCACACGAATTTGATGGTACCCAGAAATCAAATCACTCTTTGAGAAGAATCGTGCTCCCCTCAACTCGTCCATCAACTCATTGATCCTGGGTATGGGGTACCTGTTCTTCAGGGTCTTCTTGTTCAGGGCCCTGTAGTTAGTGCACATCCTCATTGTATCGTCCTTCTTCTTCACCAACACCACAGAAGAAGCAAAAGGACTCGTGCTCGGACGAATGTGCCCAAGTGCCAGCAACTCCCGGATAGCCCGCTCAATCTCGTCCCGATAGGCCTTGGGGTGCCTATAGGGGGTGGTGATCACTGCCTGGATGCCCTGCTCAAGTTCGATAGTGTGCTCAAACCCCCGATCCGGTGGCTGCCCTGGTGGAATCTCTCCAAACACTATGGCATACCGATCAAGGATGGAATGGATCTCTGGATGTACCGTTTGCCCTGTAGTCCATGCCTCTAATGCACGCAGCTCCACTGCCCACTCTATGTCTCCCTTCCGAAAGACTGCCTCCATCCGATGAGCCGACACAGTCTGAGGCGGATATGTGTGTTGTCCCCGTATCTTCTCATGCCTCCCGGTCTTCTCATCATCCCACTCCATCTCTAAGGTCTTCCAGTCCATCGTGACCTTCCCTAGAGTAATAAGCCACTGGACACCTAGTATCATGTTGGTGTCCGGAATATCGACCATGAAAAAGTCGTCAGTCAATGTGTAGGTGCCCATCGTCACCGAAAGCTCCGGAACATAACGAGCACACATCATGGTCTGATCTCCTGGGACCAATACTGAAAACCCATCGAAGCTCTCTGTCTGAATACCTCTCCGCTCAACCATCTGTGCATCGATGAATTTGTGGGTTGCCCCACTGTCAACCAAAACTGATACATGCTGGCCACGTACTGTCCCTCATACGCGTAGCGTCAGACACTTGGGTACTCCCCGCAATGCTGCAAGGGCCCCTCCGGTGGGTGTAAAAGATGCACCACCTGCTGCTGGTGGTGGAGGTGGCAAAGGTCTCTGTATGGTATGGCTATCTCTTGCCTCCACATCCTCCTCGTCATCCTCTTCTCCACTGCTCTCGGAGAAGACCTCAATAAAATGTGTTTTGCCAGCAGCACATCTATGCCCTGGTGCCCATGGCTCCTGACAGGTGAAGCACAACTGCTTCTTCTTCAACTCCCGCCTAGCATCATCGTCAAGTTGTACTCGTCCTGGATTCCCCTTTGGAGGAGGAATCCTCACATCCTTCCCCTTAGACTGAAAAGTCTGTCTCTGGGGGTAAGGTTTCCGGGTCCTGGGTAAGACATCCTGTAAGTCCCGGGTCCTGCTGACAGCGTCCTGCAGTGTGGCTCGTCTAGTGGATCATACTAAACCCCGAAGTGGCTCAGCTAACCCCTCTACATACATATAGACCCTCCGTGCCGTGGATAGGTTTGGCACCATCACGGAGACCCTCAAGAAATCTGCAATGTAGGTCTCTGGGCTCCCTGTCTGCTTGAGCCTTGTCAGCTCAACAAAATGCTGCACTGGATTCCTCCGATCAAATCGCTACATCAGTCTCCTGGTAAACTCGGCATATGTCGTCACTGTGGAGTGCCCTAGTGTAACCATCCCATGAAACCACCAATCCTGATCCTCGCCATCCAAAAGCAATGTTGCCACCTTGATGGCCTCTACCTTCGACATCTGGTTAAGCTGGAAATAAATGTCCAACTTCTCCACCCAAGACTTTGCCGAACTGTTTGATGAACCATCAAACGTAGGCAAGTGGAATCGATTCGCTGCATGGTGGGTGTCACCATCATGGTAATGTCGATTTCCTCTATGATGATCGTGGGGTCTACTATCCCGCTGGAGCTAAACAAAATCTCTGAATGAGAGGGCTTCCCTGAACTCCTGGCCATAGGCCTGGTACTCTGCAAAATAATTGCCCATATATCCTAGCTCTACCTCCTGCTGGGCTACGACTCTCGTGTCTGCTCCTAAGAAAGTGGGCATGGTAGAGCGTGTAGGGGCATGTGAGGCCACCTGCTGCGCAGTATCACGCTGCTCTAGCAAGTGATGGGATGCACCTGATCCCTCACCAATCTGAAAAACTCGTGGGCTCTCACGCTGTCTGGCCTCTACTGCCCTAAATCTCTGCCCCATCACCTCAATCTGCCTCGACAGATCCTACACTGGTTTGAGGAGCATATCCGCAAATCTCTTCCCGTCCTCGTCGGCCATTTGTTTTGCATCCACTACTAGCTCTCTCTATTTTGCGGCTGCCACAGGCTCCTCCTGTTCTGCGTCCACCACAGAAACACAGTCTCCCTCCCCGTAAGTATTCTCCAACCTATGTCCAGTGTCTTTGTACCTCCTACCTCTGTAACAAATGTAGGGTTTTTCCCCAGGTGTCATAGATTCCTAGCTCCACAGGCTGAGCCAGATCTATGCTCTGATACCACTGTAATATTCCTAACCCGAAATATCCCTCAAACCCCTAGCAAACTCCAACCAAAAACATGCAAATGATATAGTAACTCAGAAGTGATAAATAACAGTGAAACAACATATAATAACATAAACCGGAAATATAAGCAGATACACAAGAAATGCAGCAAGAAAGGCTAAGCCATTTTATTATACTGAGCAATAAAATGAGTACAAGAGGTGATCAGACATATGGCACCTCGACTTGCACAAGGCAAGTGAAGAAATACTCTCAGAATGACAAGAATGGCCCTCTGCGTGGATGCTGTTGTTGTGTTGTTGCTGCTGCTAGAATGACAAATGATGATTCAGGGCTACTGCCTTCCTCAAAAAATGTTGAAACTTTGGATTCGGGCTCTACTCAAGAAACCCAGAAAGCTTTCCTAGAATGCCCCACCCCCTAAAAACACCCCCTTGGGGTTCTGTGCAGTTCCTCAGTGCCCAGCGGTGCTACTGAAAGAGACCCCTCTAAACTCTGCCTGAAACACTGCCAGAAACCCTACCAAATCCTCCAATGAAACAAGAGTTGGACCCCTGCTCAATCTCCCAGCATAAATCCACCTGCAAACCCCAATCCAGCACTGCAACCAAAAAGAACTACGTCCCTCTCCCAGTGTTGCGCAGTCCTCCAAAACGTTGCTAAAACAACTGCTGGAATGCTGATGAAACTATGGCTGAAACACCAAAGGAAATACCTTGCTCGAGCAGGCACTCGAAGTCCCCCAGGGCTAAGGGTGAGATCTCCGAACGGAGACACTCGATGCACTAAACAGTGCTGCAGACTATCTAAATAGCCAGCATGCTCAGAAGTCGAAATGACTAGCTCCAAATGCACATAACTGAATGATCCAAAATGAGGGGGCTCCTATCTATTTTATAGCTTCTGCCTCTCACAATCCCTAGGTTCACCTCCTCCTGCGTGATTCCCCTCTTGGCACGTGTTCTTTTCCTCCTACGCAGTTCCTCCATGTGCCTGCGTGGGCTCCATTTCTGCATCCCCCTTTGGCCCCCTTGGCTCCCCTTTAAGTCACAACGTTGTGCTACCTAGGAAGTGACCTTTTATTCTAAAGTGAGTTATTTTCCCCCTTCCTCACTTTTTATTTACAAATAACTATAGAAGGCAAAAATTGAACAAAATCGAATATTCGAATTAGCCATAGCTAATGAGGAATATTACATACAGTGAAGAAGGAAAAAGGTAGTTTTGAGAATGTTGATTTGATGTAGCATCAGATGTGCTCTAAGCCTCAAATTTTGCAGGCAGGCTTGGGCACAGGTATTCCAAAGAACCCAAAAAGCATTTTGGGAAATTCCACACAGAAGTGATTTATTAAAATAATTAATATTTTTAATGGGGTTCCTAAGTCTAAACTTAAGAAAATTAAAATATTAATGGGTATTAATCTAATCAGGGGTGAAACTTCTAGAAAAAGCCATGGATCAAGTCAAATCGATTTGAGCCTTTCATTATGTTTTAATCTAGGCCGTTGGTTGCCCAACAAGAAGATATAAGAAGGGACTTAAGGGTCATTTGGAAAACACACAAAGAGATTGAAAAAATCGATTTTCTGAGGTGAGAAGTTCTCAGGAGGAAAATCAATTGAGGAGATCTTGTAGCAAAGGGGCAATGAGAATCTGAGAGAAGGAATTTTCGGAGAGTACAAGGCCATAAGAGGATAGAAAAACATTCAGAAGAAGGTTGCCTATGCTGAGGCAGCGCAGTCAGACAGGGGAAGTCAAGTTTCTGCTGAGGGAATTCGAAGTTCAGTTGCTGGAAGCCAAGGTGTGAGTCTGGGAGGTAGGAAAGTCGATTTCTCAGCCAGCAAAGGATCCAAAGCGGAGAGGCAGCGTAATACCCAGGAGGGGTGACGCAGAAGTTGCCTAAGGTGACGCAGTTTTGCACAGAAGCCACGCAGAGGGTGACACAGAGCCTCCAGAGTTGAAGAATCAGTCATTGATTCTCCAATGACAGGGTGAGATCATTTCACCAGTCTTTTGTCCAATATTTTCTCTGTAAAGGATTGCTAGTTGAGCATCGTAGATTTGTACTCAGAATTTTCTCTTGCATAAAATAATAAACCCTCAGAGTTGCTGTATCGAGTTTCCCACATTGGGTTTTTCCAGGGACTATTTGTCCAAAAATAACTGTCCTATGTGTTGCATTGTTCTTTCTTGCTCAGTATTTTGTTTCCGCAAATATATTTATTAAGTGAAGGTTGCATATGTATTTACTTCAAAATTTACCGTAACTTGTATGATTTAATCAAGTAGGAGAAGTAACATCAGTTTTCTTCAGTAGGGATTCAAATATAGGAATTTTCAAATGGTATTAGAGCTAGTGCAGGAGAAACAAGAGGCGCAGAGAACCAGAAACCCCAACGTTGAGCAGAAGGCGAAATCGAAAAGATGCAGGAAGTAGCAAGTCGAAACCCCATAAGGTTTGCACAGTTCCTACCAGAGGGTCAAAAATCCAAGGGAGTCTCTCTCCGAGTGAGTTGACGGAGAGAAAGAGCTTCTAGTTCGATTTTTGCAGTGGTAGAGGAAGCAACGCCGAGCCTTAACGTGAGGAGCAACTAGTGGATGCGGATTTTTCAGTAGGCAGCTTTGTCAGGCTGAGAAGACGTCAAAAGAAAGAAGCAGAGGAGCATAGTGAGGGAATAATTCCTTGGTGATTTCTTTTCAGGGAAATCAAAATTTCTCGATTGCTGAGTAACAGAGGAGCAACATCTTACTAGCTCCATCAAGGAGTGTGTAAGTCAGCGCGGGAGCTATATAGTAGGGAGAAAGAGGGAGCTATTCGACAGTTTTCGGAGGAGATGGCAACCAATGGCTTAAGGGATCGGGACAGGTTGGATGAGGCTTCCAACTATGCCATCTAGAAGGCTAGGATGACCTTCCTGCTTGATGAGCATGCCCTCAATATGTACGTTGATAATGTGGTGGTTGAACCTGCGATGCAGATCCGCTGAAAAAGTACAAGGGTAAGATGGCTAAAGCGAAAGGGATGATCCTGGATGGAGTCAAGGATCACGTGGTGTGCCACGTTGCAAGCAAAGGGACCACTAAGGAAATATGGGATGCCTTGGCCATTTTATATCAAGGAACTTCTGAGCAGCAGAAGATGTACTTAGAGCAAAAGTTGAGATCTAATCAAATGCAGAATGGGGAGAGAGTGGATCTGTTCCTTACGAAATTGAAGGAGACCCGTGATGAGCTATTAGCTGCAGGACATACTCCTCGAGACTCGGAGTTAGTGAGACTGGCTCTAAACTCTGTCTCAAATGATTGGCAAATCTTTGTCCAGAGTATCCTAGGCAAGGCAGCGTTACCAAATTGGGACGAGATGTGGGTAGCTCTGAAACTAGAAGAACTAAGGAGAGCCCTGATCAAGGTGAAACTTGATGAGAGCAGCAGCAACAGTGGGTCGAAGCCCAAAGTGAAGGAAGAGGATAACGCAGCGCTTGCATCAAAGGGACAATTAAGGCAACACAGATGTAAGATGGACGTCTCCAAGGTGAAGTGCTTCAGATGTGGCGAGATTGGCCACTATGCATCCTAGTGTCCTTTGAAGAAGAAGGACAAGGATGAGAAAAATGATCTGAAGTTTGCAGCCACAAAGATTGACGAGGAGGAGTTTGCCATGACAAGCCGAGATACCTCTAGGAGGGAGGTGGCCTAATATAGAGCTGTAGTCGGGAGTACTGCAGATGGGCAGGATCCCTGAGGAACCCACCTCTTCGACCATCACTTTGCTACGGGAGCCCATGATCAGGAGTAGCGGGATGGTGGAGTTTCAGTTGGTGCCATGGAGTGTTGATGCGACAGATACAGTGGCTAAAGGAGCAAGAGACTGAGAAACACAGAGCAGAGAGGCAACAATGCAAGGAGGCACAGTGTAGAGCTTTAGAAGTGCAGTGGCTTCATAGGCAGCGAGGGACTAGCAGCAGTCAGGATGTCAGCATCGAGGAGTACCCAATGGATACTTGTACAGTTTTGGGTGTTTTTCAGTTGCTTCTCTCGGTGACTGAGTTGCAGTACAGATGCAGTGTTAGTAGTGGCAGTGCTAGCAGCATAGCAGATGCAGCGTTTGAGAGGGAGCTGCAATACAGATATAGCATTGGCAGTGGCAGTGGCAGTGGCAGTGGCAGTGGCAGTGTCAAAGGCAACGGTACAGTGGCAGTAGCAACGTAGTGGTTGGTGGACAGTACATCAGAGATCGACCGCGCAGAGACAATGCTTCAGAGCCAAAGCAGTATGCAGAGAGGCAGTGTAATGCTAGACCACATTTCTCACTAAGAGGGAGTGTTGATTTGGGGTAGCATCAAATGTGCTCTAAGCCTCAACTTTTGCAGGGAGGCTTGGGCACAGGTATTCCAAAGAACTCAAAAAGTGTTTTGGGAAATTCCACCAAGAAGTGATTTTATTAAAATAATTAATATTTTTAATGGGGTTCCTAAGTCTAAACTTAGGAAAATTAAAATATTAATGGGTATTAATCTAATCAGGGGTGAAACTTCTAGAAAAAGCCATGGATCAAGTCAAATCGATCTGAGTCTTTGATTATGTTTTAATCTAGGACGTTGGTTGCCCAACAGGAAGATATAAGAAGGAACTTGAGGGTCATTTGGAAAACACAGAGAGATTGAGAAAATCGATTTTCTGAGGTGAGAAGTTCTCAGGAGGAAAATCGATTGAGGAGATCTTACAGCAAAGGCGCAATGAGAATCCAAGAGAAGGAATTTCCGGGGAGTACAAGGCAGAGAGGATAGAAAGACATCCAAAAGAAGGTTGACGCTAGCCTACGCAGTGTTGACACAAAGGCAACGCAGTCAGAGAGGGGAAGTTGAGTTTCTGTTGAGGGAATTCGAAGTTTAGTTGCTGGAAGTCAGTGTGTGAGTCTAGGAGGCAAGAAAGTTGATTTCTCAGCTCACAAAGAATCCAGAGCAGAGAGGCAGCGTAATACCTAGTAGGCGTGATGCAGAAGTTGTCCAGGGTGTTAATTTATGGTATCTTCTATGCTTAGTGCAGTTTACTTCGATTTCTTCTTATTAGCCATTGTTTAGCAATCACATAAACATAAAGTAAAATGTTGATAGAATATTAATAGATCAACAAAAAACAAGCCAAGACAAGAGACACAAGATGTGGCGACTAGCTAGGGATAAACCCCAATGTGGGGAAACCCTTTGATCAATTCTTCTTTAATCTTCAATAGTTCAGCAGAGAGAAATAGTACAATTCAGAAATCTGTAATTTTATAACAGCAGCAGCAAAACCTAAATCAGCAAAGTCAAACTTAGTCAAACAACACCGGATTGACCTATAGTCAACCTTGAAGAACTCGGTCTTGAACATCAAACTTCGGCAGCCCAAAATAGCCCTTGGTCAACGGTCAAAACGGCAGTGAAAGATCAACAGTCTGTAGTCATCCCTAACCAGTCAATGTTGGTCAACGCTTTGGTCAACGTTGGTCAAAGCAGCACCCAAACAGCATGCGCAGATCAGCCCTTGGCCATTGCTTGGTCAATGCTTCACAAAACAACCCTTCGTTTGGTCAACGCAGCCCTAGAAAAGTCAACACTACCCTAAAATTGGTCAACGCTACCCTAAACAGAAAATGCTTCCTTCTTCTTGCACATGTGAGAGAAGCTGCTCCTTTGCTGGTTGAATGAGATGAGGAGAGAAAATATGAGTTGAGATAAGATGAGTAAATAATGACTCAACCTCACTTGTACTTATATGATGTGCTGGGCATGTGTGCCACACATTTAGCTGTTGGCCGACCTTGACAATTTGTCAAGTAAATACAAATAAATTCATATCTCCATAAATACTTGTCGGAATCGGATGATCGTTAGATCAATCCTACACCTCTCAACGAGAGGAATCAAGGAAAAATAACAGTTGCCATAAACAAGATGACCCACATGGAGTTTGGCCCTAGTTGCCAATTTTAACACAAGGTGACGCAGTTCTGCATAGAAGCCATGCAGAGCTTCCAGAACTGAAGGATCAGTCACTAATTCTCCAGTGACAAGGTGAGATCATTTCACTAGTCTTTTGTCCAGTATTTTCTCTGTAAAGGATTGCTAGTTGAGCACCCTAGATTTGTACTCAGAATTACCTCCTGCATAATAATAAACCCTCAAAGCTGCTACACTGATTTTCCCGCATTGGGTTTTTCCGGGGACTATTTGTCCAAAAATAACCGTGTCCTATGTGTTACATTGTTCTTTCTTGCTCAGTGTTTTGTTTCCGCAAATATATTAATTAAGTGAAGGCTGCAAATGTATTTACTTCGAAATTTACCATAGAAGACAGTAAATAACTTGTATGATTTAATCAAGTAGGAGAAGTAACATCAATTTGCTATAGTAGGGATTCAAGTGTAGGAATTTTCATAGAGAATCTACTAGGAGTCTAAAGGATTGATCAAGAGATCATATAAGAAGCTCTTATAAGGGAAGAAGCTCACTATCTTCAAGGACAATGTCTAACACAATAAAAAGTGAGAAAATTTTGGAAGGAGTGCCAAATTGCAGGGCGTGGAAGCAGAGAATTGACCTCATTCTTGAAAAGAACAAGGTCTTGGATTTGGTTAAAGGAAAGGTGAAGAAACCTATCGAAGAATCCAATGATGCAGACAAAGTGAAGTATAGAGAGTCAGAAACATTCGCTATGACACTGATGGTAGAAAGCATATAGGAAAATCTTGTCCCATACATTTCCAATATAGATCATGCTCAAGAAATGTATAGAGCCTTGTCAAAATTGTTTACTATCAAGAACATCGGTCAAGTAGAAAATTTGAAGAATGAATTAAGGACTACAAAAATGACAAAGAATGACATTGTGGCTTCCTTCTTTGTAAGGATATATAGAATTAGAGATGAACTTCAAGCCATAGATGAAATTGTACTGGAAAAGGAGCTAGTAATTACTGCATTATTGGGATTGCCACCAACTTGGAGTTCTTTTGCTTTAGGTCTCAACAATTGGAAAGAAGCTCCTACCTTCGAGTAATTATGGAAGGCTTGCACCCAAGAAGAAATGAGAATCTCATTAGTATGCAACAATAAAGAAGAAAAGGTTTCAAATGCATACTTTGCTTCTCACAAGAAAGGAAACTCCAAGAAGTCAAGAGAGCCAAGAAGGAAGGTCGATATGTCAAAAATAGAATGCTACCAATGTCACATAATGGGCCACTATAGAAGTGATTGTCCTGACAATCCAAAGAACAAGAAAAGAAACAGAGACCAAGCCAATGTTGCTGAAGGATCTCCAAAGAAGAATAAGCCCGAAGAACTGGATATAAGGGACTTACACAACTAAGTCCTTTGATCTAAGCTTTAGTTATTTCATTTTTTATTTTTAATATTTGTAGGTTTAACACATTTTGGAAAAACATTTTTGATTTGTTTTTATAAGGTTATAGGTTTCCCTAAAGCTTGAAGGGAGCCCTTACCAACCTCCAAAGATAAGCATCTTATTACCATTTCATTCTTAGTTTTCCTTACTAATCTAGTTTTGCTTGCATTAAATACTAATCACATTTCTATCCATATTTTCCTTGTTTAGGAAAACTTGTTGAAGACTCAAGGATTATGAAAGAAAGCCTCACGAGGCAAAGCATTGGAATTACAAGGTTTGATAAACAAAAAGGTATGTCTTGAACTACAAGTTTTTGCTCTCTTCATATTCATTTTTGATAAATTATAACTAACATCATTGTGTCTAGCTTTCTTGAATCTTAAAGATTCTTGATTCGGTGATTCATCATTAGATAAATCTACCCTCTTTATATCTTTGATTACTCTTATCACTTGTGGAATCCTAGAAAGGTTCTTTGTGAAAAACCATAACTTAACTGTGTATTGATGAAAATGTGTGGAACCCTAGCCTACTTAGGGTTATTAATGAAGTCTAGAGAAAATGATTGATGCTATGATAATGTCATGTTTGGGGTTTTGATATGGTTATGAAAACCCTAACTTGTTAGGGTTGAATGGTAATGTCTGAAATCTCGAACCTTTGAAGTTTTAGTAAATTAGGGTTTGTTGTATCATGTATTGAAACCTTAGATATTTAGGATTTAGTAAGCAAGACCCTTATTTTAGATAATGTCCTAGGAATGAAATCCTAGGTATATGTGTATTTGTCCGATCTAAACCCTAGTCTAAAAAAGTTTGTTATATGTTTAACTTTTACTGATATTTGTGTCTTTGGGTTTGACTAACACATGTTATGATGTGCTTGCGCATGATGATGGAATCCTAGATACATGAGTTAACCTAATTGTTGATGGTCATGAATCCTAGGGTTCGAATCTAAGCCCTAGATGAAGCTTGATTCTCTAGGATGATTGTATTTGTGAATTCTACGGTTTTGTAACTAAACCTTAGTAGAAGTTAAAATCTCTGATATATGGTGACAAGGTTGATAAAAACCTATAATTGTATTATGATCAGTTTGATTGTTGAGAATTAGTAAAATCTAGGGTCTACAACAAACACTAGTGGAAACTAGACATGTTGTTACTTTAAATTGAGTTGTTATTGGTTTTGATTGAGCTCATGTATGAAATCTAGGATTTTGCACTAAATCCTAGTGGAAGTCTAACATATGAGATCTAAAGTTGTTAGATGCATTATAGAATTATATTTGTTTAAATTGCTTCTAGGGTTTTTAGAAAGGGTATGTCATACCTCTGGAAGAAACATTGAAACCCTAGATGTAATGAAGATTGTTATGAAATGCTCAAAGTCTTGATGATATAGTCTAGGGTTTATGACAAAAACCCTAGCAAGAAGTTGAAAAGTATGTATCTCTTGTTTGTAACTAAGTTTGGGTATTTGATGTATAAAGTAGAATGCTTCCATTACTCTATGATTTTGATATGGTTAACGTCATGCTTCTATAGATTTGGGTGTGTTAAGTTATGGTATGTTCTATGCTTATAACAGTTTACTTCTTTTTCTTATTATATTCCACCGATTAGCAATCACATGTACATAAAGTAAAGTGCAGATAGAACATTAACGATCGACAGAAAACAAGCCAAGACAAGAGACACAAGATGTGGCGGCTAGCCAGGGACAAACCCCACAATGTGTGGGGAAACCCTTTGATCAAATCTTCTTTTATCTTCAATAATTCAGCAGAGAGAAAATAGTACAATAAAT
>APFE031483991.1:65923-80393 GCA_000404065.3 Pinus taeda | reverse complement strand
GTTTCGGCTTCCAGAGGAGGTTCAGATGAACCTACAGCGCAGTTCCAAAGAGGAGATCTTCTAGGCCACGCAAGTCAATATTTACTTCTGCAGTTGCAGCGTCAGTTTCAGCAGTTTCCGGCTTCAAACTAGGGCAGTCAAGTCGTTCATCGGATTGACTTCATTCCACCACCAGAAGTTGCGGCTTTCAGAGGAGGTTCAGATGAACCTACAGCGCAGTTCCAAAGAGGAGATCTTCTAGGCCACGCAAGTCAATCTTTACTTCTGCAGTTGCAGCTTCAGTTTCAACAGTTTCCGGCTTCAAACTAGGACAGTCGATATCTTGCAAACCGTTCATCGGATTGACTTCATTCCACCACCAGAATTTGCGGCTTTCAGAGGAGGTTCAGATGAACCTACAGCGCAGTTCCAAAGAGGAGATCTTCTAGGCCTCGCAAGTCAATCTTTACTTCTGTAGTTGCAGCTTCAGTTTCAGTAGTTTCTGGCTTCACATGTGTGAGAGAGAGAGACCCATTTCAGTGCAGTAGAGAAGAGATTCATATCTGCGCAGTAGAGAGAGAGAGATGTGATGAGATGAGTGAGTCCAAATGAGGAAAAGTCCTCTTATATTTATACACAACGTTGGTGGGTGAATAGATGTCACTGTTGGGCTTCTGAGCCTACATGAATTGTAGGTCGGCTTGATAATAATTTCATAATCAAAATAAATCCATATCTCCATGAATACTTATCGGAATCGGATGATCTTTATATCAATCCTACACCTCTTGACGAGAGGAATCTAATAAAAATATTATCAGCCATGAATAAGATGACCCGCATGAAGTTTTTCCCTGGTTGCCAATTTTAACAGGGTGTACTTGTTATCTAAGTTGTGTAGGTACATAATCTTCAAGATGATGAAGATGCTTGTAAGTAAAGCTAATATGATAAGCATGATGAAGAAAGTTATAATGGTCATGATAACTCTGATGAGAAGGATGGAAGCCATGAAATATTCTCCAATGTCGTAGAAAAGAAAGAAATCTCCCTAAGTTAAGAGGGGGCTTGGATGAAAGAAATCTCCCTAAAGCTAAGAGGGAACTTGGATGAAAGGAATCTCCATAGTTGAGAGAGAGGTCATATCATAGTCATGATGGACACCTTGAAAGAAGAAATTGGGGAATGTATTTTTGAAGGGCTGCTAAGACAAGAAAAGTAGAATCTAATTGAAGAGTATGTTGTTGCATGTGAAGTAGGAAAGGAAAATGTATGATTGAGGAATATTTTGTCAAGATTCGTTTGAAAGTCCTACTGCGATAAGTTGAGAAGAAACGTCTAGTTGTCTGGAAGACCAAAGAGGTTTGTGTTTACTTTTGTATATTTGAAAGTTTGTTACTAATTGGGGTTGTGTTTGTACAAGTAAATCTCTCTGAGGTTTGATAGCATGCAGAATACACGAGAGATTTGTCAACAATCTATTTGATCGAGAAGGATTTTCTACCGATTGGAATAATCGGGAGAGTTGAGACTTTGCGTGTGAGACACGTTCCCTGGGAGGGCATCTGACCGGAACTGTGTTGATGTCAAGTTCCCAAAGTAGGGAGGGTGGCGTTGGTCATGAAGCTCTGACCTCGGATACGCACCTAGATCCACGGGTTGATGGTTAGCAAGTAAGCCTAATGGTGTCTAGCGAGGTTGAAAGCTTTAGTCCATCTTAGTCCCACCTAGATAGATTGCACTAGTCAGGAATCTAGTCCATGGCATTGCGGTGCCTAAATTCCTCATGGTTCATGTGTTATGAGATCTTCCTTGTACTTGTACTTATGAATACCTCCTTATTTAAGAGGGAGTGTTGAAATATGTAACTAGGTTCGGTCTTCATAAATTTACTTGAGTGACAATGAAATGTACTTATCAAAAGAATGAAGAAAATATTTTTTTTATTATTACTATGACTTATTAAAGCATGGGTTTCATTCTTGGCTCATCTTGTTTTAGGTCAAAGTCCTCATTGAGAACTTATAGGATTTATTATTAGTCATTAGAGTCATTGTCCATTAAAAGAGACCCTTCTTGGGCTTTTGAATCATGTAAAAAGAATTATTTTTTAGTCAAAAATGAACTTAGTCTCCTCCACACCAAGTCGGCCTCAAAAAGGGTAATTCGACCTCACTGGAAGGCTATTTATACAAGGCAGTTCGAATTCATGTGGAGCCATTCACTCTCTCACACATAGTTCGATATCTAGAAGCTACAAGTTGGGAAGTGCACATGTTGGAAAAGCGTTGGAAGGAGGCTAGAAAGGAGTGCGAGACTTTGGAGGAAGATAGAAGACATCAAGATCGAAATTTTGGGCCATCTCTCTCTCACTTCTTAGGAGTATCTAGGGAGATCGAAGTTTTCTTTGTCTAGTCGAAGCTGCTACTGCATGTTTATGCTGCTAGGTCGAATTTGCTTTTGAAGAAGTCGTCATCTGCAAGAAGGATTGAGGGTTGACTTGGTGTGGAAGAAGTCTTTGTCTAGGTCAAGAGTCTTGGACTATATCGAGAAACTATTGAAAATAGGGATTTTGCCTTGGCTGTCCACCTACATCTGTTTTCCTTGAGCTATTGTCTTGGTAACTACTTAATGAACTAAAAGATAAAAGAAGAACATAAAGATAAATAATCCCAAGTAATTATCTATATACGAAATTTTTTCTACCTTTCTGATTTTCTAATAGAAACCGTCTTTGATCAAGAACCTATGACTACAACACTCAATGGTCTCCCTAGATCATGGGATGCATTTGCAACAAGCATAAGCAGTCGAAAAGAATCTCCTTCATTTGAGCAATTATGGACATCATGTGCTTAAGAAGAAGCAAGATTGATGACTATATATCGTCAAAATGAAGAAGTTCAAGCCCTTGCAGCGCGCTTCAAGAACAAGGGAAAGAAGAAGTTTGGACCTCAAAATAAGAAGGGATCTTCTTCCTCGAAGAAGAAGAAAGACTTATCAAACATACAACGCTATGGTTGTTAAGAATATGGACATTTCAAGAGAGATTGTCCTAATATAGCTGACAAGAAAAGAAAAGGGAAACAATATGCTTCTGCAGCAGAAGTTGAAGAAGATGAAAAGTCAAAAAAGCCCAAAGGTGAAAAACATTTTTTCTACTATTCTGCTTTGGCAGGTTCCTTTGCAGATGATGATGACATGTGGTTGGTAGATAGTGGAGCATCAAGGCACATGATCGGAAAGCGTGGGAATCTTTCAAGCATGATAGGAAGGAAGTTATCTCAAACAGTTGAATTGTTGATTTGGGGTAGCATCGGATGTGTCCAACCACGAAAATTGGTGGAGAGGCTAAGGCACATGAGATCTCCAATACCCAGAAAGGGTTTGGGAAGATTCTAAACATTTTGGGAGATATTAAAATAATTAATATTTTTAATGGAGTCCCTAAGTCTAAATTTAGAGAAAATAAAATATTAATGTGAATTAATATAACACTGTGTTAGAATGGTCCAAAAGTCATAGATCAAGCCAGATATAATCTTAGCGGTTGATTAGGGACTTAATCTCGGCCGTCGCTTTATCAACAAGAAAAGTATAAGAGGAGGCTTGATGGTGGCTTGGAGAACACAAACCAAGAGATCAAGATTTCGACCTTCTGGGGTTGGGTTCGTTAAGAAAGTTGAGAGAGTGATCAGGAGTTGCAGCTGAGGGGCAGTGAATACAGAAGCAGAGAGGTAGAGAGAGTGTCGTGAGGATCAGCGCAGCAGCCGAGAAAGCTGATGCAGAGGGCAGAATCCCGAACAGCCAGGAACAACCGGAACTGCCAGAACAACCAGGAAAGTTGACACAGAGGGAAGAAGCCGAAACTGCCAGGAACTGCCAGAATTGTAGCAAAAGCTGACGCAAAGGGCAGAAGCCGGAACTACCACGAAAGCTGACGCAGAGGGCAGAAGCCAGAATTGTCGGGAATAGCTAGAACTGTCGGGAACTGCCGGAACAAATGGGAAAGCTGGCGCAAAGGGCGGAAGCCAGAACTGTCGAGAACAACCGAAACTGTCGGGAATTGTCGGAAAAGCCGGGAAAGCTGACACATAAGGTAGAAGCCGAAACTGCCAGGAACAGCCGGAACTCTCGAGAACTGCCGAAACTTTCGAGAACCGTCGGAACTGCCGAGAACGCTGACACAGAGGGTAGAAGCTGAAACTGCCGAGATTTTTCTCTGTTGGATGAGCCGGATTTGGCACCCAGATTGTATTCTAAAACTACTTAATAAATCAAACCCTCAGATAGCTGCACCGGTTTTCCCGCATTGGGTTTTTCTAGGGACATTAGTCCAAAAATAACGGTGCCATTTGTGTTCTTGTTTCTGTTTCCTTCAGTTGATGATCTGTAATGTGTTGAGCATGTACTTGTATTTATTTTCAATATTTACATGGTAAATAACATGCTAATTAATCAGAACAAGTAAGAAGGAATAAATCAGAAAGTACATGGAGGATTTCTAACAGTTAGACTTAGAAATTTCAACATGAATTGGGAAACAATAACAACTATGCAGTCAAAGAAGTTGGAAACGCATCCATAGAGTTGGAATCTGGTAATAGTCGTCATCTCAACAATGTCCTTTATGTACCAGGTTTGAAAAAGAATCTTTGTTTCTTGTTTAGAAAATAAAGGAGATAGGGTTGTTTTCATGGATGGCAATGTACTCGTGTGGTCAAAAGTCTCTAGTATAGATGATGCTAGAGTTATTGGGATTCGTGATGGAAGACTATATAGCTTTGTGAGTCGACCAGATCAAGCATTAGAACATGACGAAATAGAGCCAAGTGAGTTATGACACCAAAGGTATGGACCTCTTCATTTTAGAGCATTGCCTGAATTAAGTGAAATAGTGTTAGGGGTTCCTGAACTATAGATAAAGAACGATGGCGTATGCAAAGGTTGTGCTCTTGGGAAGAACATTAAGAAACCATTTCCAAATGGTGACAACAGATCTAAGGAAGTTTTGGACTTGATTCATTCTGATGTTTGTGGTTTGATGCCTATAAAATCGCTTGGAGGTTCGTTATACTACGTGACATTTATTGATGACTTCTCCTGAAAGACATGGCTATATCTCTTGAAGTCCAAATATGAGGTATTCGACAAGTTCCAAGAATTCAAAGCTGAAGTGAAAAACTTGGCAAGTAAAAAGATTAAGATACTAAGATCTGACAATGGAGGATAATACACCTCAAAGGAGTTGGTTGCTTTCTGCAAGCAAGATAGGATTAAGAGGGAGCGAATTGTCCCATATAATCCACAACAAAATGGTGTAGCAGAATGAAAGAACATATCCATTGAAGAATCTATTAAGGCCATGATGCACGATTTGGACTTGTCATTGTTCTTATGGAGTGAAGCATCTTGGACAATTGTGTACATTCAGAATCGAAGTCCTCATAGAGTTTTGGAAGGTACAACTCCTGAAGAAGCCTTCTCTAAAAGGAAGCCAAAGGTTGAGCATATGAGAATATTTGGTTGTCTTGTATATATTCATGTTCCTAAGGATAAGAGGAACAAGCTTGAGCCTTCAGGAAAGAAAAGCATATTTGTTGGATATAGCAAATCTTCAAAAACCTACAGAATATACATTCCAGAGCAATGACAGATTGAGGTCATTGAGATTTCACCTTCGATGAGAAAATGGCATATTGGAAGGTCTAAGGAAGTCTCCGTAGATTCCTTGACGAAGTAAAGCAGGAGGCCTCAAAGAGGAGCATTCAGTTCTACAGAATGTATCAAAAGGCCAAAAGAACCTCAAGAACCAGCAGAACCAATTATAGTTCTAGAAATCAAGAAGAGATTAGCATAACTTAGATCCACATTAGAAGAGTGTTGATATTTTGTAGCATTGGATGTGCTCTAGCCATGAAAATGGTGGAGAGGCTACGGCACATGAGATCTCCAAGACCCAAAAATCGTTTGGAGAAATTCCACCCGGATGAATAGATATTAAAATAATTAATATTTTTAATGGGGTTCCTAAGTCTAAACTTTAAAAAATTAACATATTAATGTGTATTAATATAATATGGGTGAGAAAGTTCTAAATAATGAGGATCAAGCCAGATCTAATTTCAGTCATTGATTAGGGACTTAATCTCGGTCGTTGAATCGTCAACAGGAAAAGTATAAGAGGCTTGAGGATCAGTTGGAGACACACCAAGAGAGATCAAGAATTTGATTTTCTAGGGCAAGGTTTGTTGAGGAAATCGAGTGAGTGATCAGTTGCAGCGAGGGGCAGTTCAACAAGGGATTTTGATCCAAGGTTGAAGGATACATATCAAAGAGGCAGCAGAGTGCCAGTAGAGGCAGCGCAGAGCCCAGGAGGGTTGACGCAAAGGTTAACGAGGCCAGCATAGAGGACACAGAGGGCCAAAGAAGCTAACGCAGAGGTTGTAGAGGCTGATGCAGAGGATGCAGAGAGCTTCAAAGGTTGCGCTGAGGTGTTTCTGTGGGACAGACTGAGAGTTGATTGGTTGATGCAAAGCCAGAGAGGGTGGCGCAGTTCCAGAGGAGTGTGTGGAGCAACTTTCAATGTCCAGCACACAAAACAGCCGAAGTCACTATGGGATTGTTCATCTGATTGTTGATCCACCGAAATATCTGTCTCCGGATAGAGATATTGTTGCCAAGGATATTCCTGGAAGGGTGAGCCATTTTTGGCACCCTACTTGTATTCAGAATCTACTTAATAATAAAACCCTCTATATGTTGCACCAGTTTTCCCACATTAGGTTTTTCTAGGGACGATTGTCCAAAAATAACAGTGTCCCTTGTGTTGTCTCAGTTTATTTCAATTGTTGATTTGTATATTTGTGAAGGTTGCATTTGTGTTTACTTCGATATTTATGCATTTAAATAACTTGTTAATGTAAAGAAAAAGTAGGAGATAGTAAACCAAATATTGCAGTAGGGCTTTCTGAAGTGTAAGATTCAGAAATTTTCACATGGTATAAGAGCGATTGCAGATCAAAGAAGACTAAAGACACCAGCCGAAGAAATCTGAAAAATTGTAGCGGAGAAGCAGCTGTCCCGAGAGACAACGTTGTTCCAGAGCTGAAGAGGCAAGAGGAGTGGCGAAGTGCAAAGAAGGTGACGCAAAGGCTCACACAGAGCCTGCGTCAACATTCTAAACCAGGAGAAGGGCCACCACAGAGGCAAAACAAGCTCACGCAAAAACACGTTATCCTTCTCAGCCAAGAAGGATTGACGCAGTTGGTCGGGAGGAGAAGATTCAGCCTACACCGTGATAGCGTAGAGCCTGAAGGACTCAGGTTCTTCAGTTGTCGAGGCTAAGGGAGTTGTGCAGATTGTGATTTGAGGAGTTGGTGGACGTCTGCGCAGAACAATGTCTAAGGAGGAGGAACCAAGATAAAGGGAAGCACTACCTCAACAGGTTTCTAGCCAAGAAATCTAGATCTGAGTTGCAACGACAAAGGAGGATTGGAGATGAATGATTCGACATTTGGCCGGAGGATTTCCGTGAATGAAATCAAGACTCAGAGGGAGTCTAGAGGAGCTTGTTCCTTAGAGGATTTCTAGCGCCAAAGAAATCCAGATCTGAGTTTTGTTGGAGCAACAGCGAAGGAGGGAGAAGAGAACCAGTTCGACATTCATTTTAGCAAAGATGGTCGTCGATGATGATTGTGCCATGAGTGCTCATGCACCTCTAGAGAAGAGGGGGGGGGACATCAAGTTGTAGTCAGGAGGACTACATGCAGGGGCAGGATCCTTGAGATACCCAAACTCATGGATCACATCCGGCTATGGGATCCCTTAACGACAGTAGCATGATGACAGGTGTCAGGTGGAGCAAAGTGTGGTGGAGCAGCAAGGAAGGGCTAGAGTGCGTAAGTTTGTAGCAGCGCAGTGGAGGTTGCAACAGTGCAAGAGGCACAAAGGTGTTTGCAGCAGCGCAGTGACAGCAGAGGGAGCACAGGATAGCAACAGAGGTAGCTTCAGCATCACGAGGCTTCCAGACTGACCAAGATGTTAGTGTTTGGGTGAAGTCAGTTACTTACTTCTCGGTAACTAATTTGCAGTGCAACAGTTAGCAGTGGTAGTGCGATGGGTAGCATGATGCAGTGTGTTGAGAGGGAGTTGCAGTACAGATGTGGCAGTGGCATTGTCATGGGCAGCAATACAGGAAGCAGCAGTGCAGGGGATGTGAGGCAAGGCCAAGCATCATCACAGGTACCGATGCGAAAGATCAGTGTGATATTTCTATGGTGAAGCATTACTAAAGCACATTCCTTCCTAAGAGGGAGTGCTAATTTTTGGTAGCATCGGATGTGCTCTAGCCATGAAAATTGGTGGAGAGGCTAAGGCATATGAGATCTCCAAGACCCAGACATCGTTTGGAGAAATCCCACCCAGATGAGGACATATTAAAATAATTAAAAAAATTTAATGGGGTTCCTAAGTCTAAACTTAGGAAAATTAAAATATTAATGTGTATTAATATAATATGGGTGAGAAATTTCTAAATAACGAGGATCAAGCCAGATCTAATCTTAGCCATTGATTAGGGACTTAATCTCGGCTGTTGAATCATCAATAGGAAAAGTATAAGAGGAGGCTTGAGGGTCAGTTGGAAACACACCAAAAGAGATCAAGAATTTCATTTTCTAGGGCGAGGTTTGCTGAGGAAATCAAGTGAGTGATCAGTTGCAGTGAGGGGCAGTTCAGCAAGGGATTTCGATCCAAGGCTGCAGGATACATATCAGAGAGGCAGCAGAGTGCCAGTAGAAGGCAGTGCTGAGCCTAGAAGGGTTGACGCAAAGGTAGCAGAGTGCAAGTAGAGGAAACGCAGAACCTAGGAGGGCTGACGCAGAGGCAGCAAGGGTTGATGCAGAGGCTAAGGAGGCCAAGGCAGAGGACACAGAGGGCCAAAGAACCTGACACAAAGGTCGTAGAGGCTGACGCAGAGCCAGAGAGGCTGACACAGTTCCGAAGAGGGTGACACAGTTCCAAAGGAGTGCATGAAGCATCTTTTGCTGTCCAACACATGGAACAGTGGAAGTCACTGTGGGATTGTTCATCCAGTTGCAGGCTGACGCAGAGCTAGAGAGGCTGACACAGTTCCGAAGAGGGTGACACAGTTCCAAAGGAGTGCATGGAGCATCTTTTGCTGTCCAACACATGGAATAGTCGAAGTCACTGTGGGATTGTTCATCCAGTTGCTGATCAGCCGAAATATCGTCTCCAGATAGAGGTATTGCTACCGAAGATATTCTCTAAAGGGTGAGCCATTTCTGGCACCCTTGTTGTATTCAGAATCTGCTTAATAATAAAACCCTCTATATGTTGCACTGGTTTTCCCGCATTGGATTTTCCCGGGGACGATTGTCCAAAAATAACGGTGTCCCTTGTGTTGTCTCAGTTTATTTCAGTTGTTGATCTATATATTTGTGAAGGTTGCATTCGTGTTTACTTCGATATTTATGCATTTAAATAACTTGTTAATGTAACGAACAAGTAGGAGATAGTAAACCAGATATGGAAGTAGGGGTTTCTAAATTGTAAGATTCAAAAATTTTCACAAAGAGGCGGAATGACATGCATCTCCTGATGGCACATCTAGAGAAGTGAAGAAACCTAAAAGGTTCTCTAGCTATGCAGTTGTCATGATAAAATCATTGATGAAGAACCTTCCACATATGAAGAAGTAGCCAATCAACAAGTGTGGAAGGAAGGAATGAATGAAGAGTACCAATCAATCATGAAGAACGATGTTTGGGAAATTGTGCCAAGGCCTGAAGGGAAGTCAGTAGTGACTTCGAAGTGGATCTACAAGATAAAGATTGTTGCAGATGGTAGTAATGACAAATACAAGGGGCGGTTCATAGCTAGAGGATTCTCCCAAAAAGAGGGAGAAGACTATGATGATACTTTTGCTCCAGTTGCCAGGTACACCTCCATTAGATCCATCATTTCTCTTATCGCTGCGTTGGGATGGAATTTGCACCAGATGAATGTGAAGATTGATTTCCTCAATGGAGTAATTGAGGAAGAAGTGTGCATAGAGAAACCTCAAGGATTTGAGGTATATGGAAAGGAGTCACTATTTGCAGACTGAAGAAGGCCTTGTATGGACTGAAACAACCTAAAAGAGCTTGGTATCATCGTATCGACAGTTATTTGATGAGACTAGGATTTACAATGTAATGAACCATCAAATTACAAGGAACATAGGAATATTAGCAAACATATGAGGCATGCATATGATAGCTACATATGCATGAACCACATGTATTGCACTAGTATACATACTGGCTAAAATGGAAAATGTCTAAGTTTAGGTTAATGAACTGATTATCTAAATTAATTCCTATCTCATCGAAATATAGTAAATATATCGAGTGGGGCCTTGATATGTATACCACCCTTATATATATATTATATTTGATAATGAAATATATATGAAATTTACATTTAATTAAATAAATAAAATATGTATAAATATTAAAATAAATCAATGTTTGTTAAAACTATAAATAAATCAATTTAATTAATTGAAAATTAATTTAATAAAATATTATCAAAACCTAAATTAAAAAAATGGACCACCGCCTCTATCCAAAAGGAAAGGAAGAGAAGGGTCGAGAAAATTGGGGGTGGCAGCGAGAAGAAAGGGGAAACAGTGGAGGAAGGAGGCCAACAACAAGGAGGTAGGGAGGCAGTAGAGTTGAGCATATAACGGAAATGGAGAAGACCATAACAGGGAGGAGATTTTGGGGAGTTTCACAGAGGGGAATTTCTAACAGTCACAGATATTGAGCTTGATTATTCTTAGGGTTTTGGGTACGGGAACCTAAAGATTTATCTTCTGGATCTAGGGACCGTACAGGTAGACCCCAGATAGGTTGGGAGGTAAAGGGCAGTTTGGTAACTGCAGTAGCAGGAACATCCACAGTCCAAGACACCTTCAACTGATTCTAGTTATTCCTCGGTAATTTAAATATTAAATTTCAACGATTGTCTAGTTAAAATTTCATAGTTAAGGCTTTACATTGTCTAGTTAAAATTGTGTAGTTAGGGCATTAAACCAAAAGTGAAGCAGATCCAAACCTTTACTTCAATGTTGTGAAGAATGCACCTGTGATCCTACTGTTATATGTTGATGACTTGTTTCTGACAAGTATCGAGTCTCTTATCATTCAGTGCAAGAAGTAGTTGGCTTCTGAGTTCGACATGAAGGATCTTGGGTTGATGCACTATTACTTGGGATTAGAGATTCGGTATGATGGATTCCAAATCCATGGCGACTCCCATGGTGACAAACTTGAAGAAGTTAAGAGGCTTTGACTCCAGATTGGTAGATCCATCTATGTACAAGTGATTGATTGGTATGCCAATGTATTTGGTTAACACCAGGTTGGACATTTGCTTTGTTGTGAACACCTTGAGCCAGTTGCAGATAGAACCAAGACATAAGCATTGGATTGTAGAAGAGCACATATTGAGATATTTGCATGGTATAGTAAACTATGGCTTGAGGTATGTTGCAAACAAGGATGTAAAACTTCAGGGATATATAGATGTGGATTGGGCAGGTAGTGCTAAAGACAAGAAGAGTACCTTGGGAGTTCGCTTCAGTCTAGGATCCGCTATGATATCGTCGATGAGTAGGAACCAGAGGTTGATTTCACTCAGTACAGATGAAGCAGAGTACATCGCAGCCAATGAGGGTTGTACCGAAGCAGTATGGCTCCGGAAGTTGTTTGCAAGATTGTTTGTCCAAGAACTGGAACCAACAGTGATACACTACGATAATCAAAGTTGTGTGAAGCTTTTAGAGAATGTCGTGTTCCATGATAGGTCAAAGAATATTGAGATCAAGTACCACTATATCCATGACATGGTGCAGAGGAGAGCAATTAGGCTCGAGTACATCTCCATCGATGAGCAAACAGTTGATATTCTGACCAAGTCGTTGTCGAGAGACAAGTTTGTGTACTTCAAAGACAAGTTGGGCCTCGTGGAGATCACCCCTCTCGTTGAGAGGAAGTGTTGATTTGTCTGCAGCATGGATGGACATTCTTCCGAAAGGGTTAATGGGTCCAAGAGACCCAGAGGGCTTAACAACTAGTGTTGAGTGAGTGCCTCTTGGAGGAGGACCCTAATCACACACCAAAAATGGTGGAGTGATGTCATGGACCCTGATCACACACTGGGCATTATGGAGTGAGGTCCTTCAGCATGTGGACCTTGATCACACACCAGATAGGGTGGAGTGAGGTTTGGTTCAGCATCTAGACGTGATCACCAACTAGGGAGTGGTTGAGTGAGGTCTTGGCCCAAACTTCAAAGTGCTCACCAGGAAGGGTGAGTGGGTGCTTGCTAGTTGAGGATCTCAACATTTTTTGCCTAGATGGTGGCCATTGGATTCGAGGACCGATCACTCTAAAGGAGTGAGTCCTTATATGCTAATGGAATTTCCATGGGTTTGGTACCGCCCCAGAAATGACCGCTATTAGATGTTGATGATAGATTATGATGTTGGTAATAATGGATAACCTTTTTCTTTAGAGAAATTTGTTCAATTTGAGAACATCTGACATGGATTATGAATACCTCCCTAGTTAAAAGAGAGTGTTGAATTTGTAACTACGGTTGATCTTCATAATGTACCTTTATGTTGAAAATGGTAATTAGGTTCGGTCTTCATAATGACCTAATTGTAATCATGACATTGTATATTATTTATAAAGAAAGGAAAAGAAATTATATTTTATTTATGGAGTATGTTCTTCATGCTTTTACGTTTTCTAAGTCTTTCTGGCCTTTCTAGAATAAAGAATAATATTGGTCATGTGTCATAGTCCCGTTTGGACTCATTGTAATAAAGAAATAAATTTATTTTGTCAAGAAAAAGCCAGTTATTTCTCCAAGACCAAGTCAGGTCTAGTCAAGGACAAGTCAGCCTAAGGGAGGGCTATTTGACCCCTCAAGGAGGTTGTAAATACAAGGAACTTGACCTCATTTGTCTCACTCACTCATCTCAAGTTCAATCTACAATAGCAAAGGAGAAGGGCTACAAGGAAGAATCAAAGTCTCTAGGAACATCTCTCTCTCTCTCTCTCTCTCTCTCTCTCTTCACACGTGTGAAGTTATGGTTTTCATGTAGCTATAGTTGCAGGAGGGCGAACCTGCAGGGCTGAAATTCTAAGGACCAGTTGCAGGGCCCAAATTCTGGACAAAGTTGCCATAGGTCGAAGTTTGGAAGCTACCTTCAAGAAGACATTATTGAGGAGCTAACTTGGTGCTTGGGAGAATTTGGGGATTTGGTATTTAGGTCTTGGAAGTCTCTTTGTGAACAAATTCTATAAGAAGAGAAGCATTTTTCGAGGTTTCCCCCTTAGAGGGGTTTTGACCTGGCTTGCAGCCTATATCTTGTGTACTTTGTCTTGTTGTGATCTTCATTGTTTCTGGTAATTGTTTAATGAACAAGAATTAAAGAAGTAATAAAAGACCAACTAATATCACCAGTAATTATCAACGGGAAAATCTATATAATCTCTAAGTCTCCTGATTTTCCAACATGTTATCAGAGCTAAGGTGCAAGAAGGAGACTGAAGATCACATCTTAGTTGGCACTATGAAAAGGGTTTTGAAGAATGGTGGGAATCTTGCTACATCCATCAAGGGTTACATACAAGCTAGCAAAGAATGTAATAGATGGAAGCTTGTTCTCCACTTTATCTATCACTTTCAAGGACGAGAATGTATGGGTTATTGACAATGGTGCCTCCAAACATATGATAGGAGAATGCAGTCAACTTCAAACCCTATCTAAAGGAAACTCCTCTCACTCAATCAAATTTGGAGACAAGAAGAGCTTATCCAATGAAAGGCATTGGATCTACTTCATTGGAGCTTGAATCTAGTGGAAGCATTCACCTCAACAATATTTTATATGTTCCAGGTTTGAAGAAAAACTTACTTTCTATTTCTTCTCTAGAAGATAAGGGTGATAGAGTTGTTTTTGTTGATGTCAAGGTTTTGGTTTGGGGTAAGAGCTCTAGTATTGATGAATCTAGGGTGATTAGGATTCTTGAGGGGACATTATAAAGACTTTTTACTCTATCTCATGCCCCAATCCACTTGGATGTGAGTCCTTCCAAACTATGGCATAGAAGGTATGGAACCTTCATTATAAGGTTTTTCCATCTCTAAGTCAAATGGTCAATGGCATCCTCGAATTGAAGGAAGTCATGGCAGAAGTGTCCTCAGACACATAATTTTATTAATCAGAACCAAAAAAAAAACAATTACATAATTTATTTTGCAAGAGTTTACACCCAAACAACCAAACACTCTTGTAATGAGCTATTTATAAGCTCCATGTCCTAACTACCTCTAATTATGGATCACTTATTAAATAACAAGTGTCCATTTACAATAAATGCTATAAAAACCAACTAGCTAACAAATCTCC
>APFE031483991.1:0-64394 GCA_000404065.3 Pinus taeda | reverse complement strand
TGTATCATCAGCAAGAAAAATGGAACTAAGTTGGCAATCTTGAAAATTCCAAAAAAATCACGTCGACAAATCATGTGTTGAGTTGCCCCGGAATCCAAGATCCAGGAATCTTCATAGTCACTTCTAAGATGGGATGAAAGTTGTGATGCTGGCGAGGAAGTAAAAATATATTCTGAGTTATCTTCATCTTGATCATTGGCAAATTGCGCTGAATGTTGCTGAAACTTGGGAATTTTATTAAGTGAAGTTTGACAATCTTCAGCATAATGGCCAACTTTGTTACATCTTCGACACACAATTTGACTTAAGTCTCTTCCTCTTCCTGAAGATTTTCCTCTGCCTCTACTTTGACTTCTATGTTGAGATTGTCCTCTACCTTGATTATTATTTCCTTGTCCTTGAAAATTGCCTCTTCCTTGGTTGTTTCCTCTACCTTGAAAATTATTCTTTCCTGAACTGTTGCCTCTATTAAAATTGTTTCCTCTGCTTTGGCTTCGACCTCGACTTTGTACATTATGTATTGCTTGATTCTGATTCCCTCTACCTCTGCCTCGAGAACTGTCTGTTGATGATTTACTAGTGCCGGCCTCTGTGAGAAAAGCATCTTCACCAACTTTCTTCCTCTTCCCAAAAGTTTTATCATGTTGAGTCAACATTTCAGAGAGTTCATCAAACTTTAGTTTCTCTAATTTCCCAGTTACTTGTAGAGTCTCCAAAAAATGCGTGTAGGAAGAAGGAAGTCCAGCAATTACAATTGTGAACATAAAGCTATCATCGATTGCGGGAAAACTAGCATTAATAATTTCCTGCCTAATATTCTTAAGTCTTGAGATATATTCAAGAACATCACCGCCTTCAGTTAATTTTTGTTGCAACAATTTTAATTGAAGATCGACTTTCTTTGATTCAGGCTGAGTATCAAAGAGGTCTTTAAAAGTTTTCAAAGCAGACCAGGCATCTGTAGCATTTTCTATATGGACATACATTTCATCATTCACAGAAGATTTAATAAGAGCTAAGGCTTTAGCATTCTTGATTTCCCATTTTGCTAGTGCAGCTGCATCTGTGGGTTTATTTGGCTTAACATCTCCATCACATATACCCTGCCATAATTCATTGTAAATGAGAGTGTGTTCGATGAAACGATGTCATGTTTTATAAGATTTTGTGCCTTCAAGCTTGTCGGAGTCAGAAAACAAATTAATCAACTTAGACATTGTAGTGTTAAGACTTCACACCACGAATCAAGCTCCAAAAAAAATCAAGATGTGCAACACACGACGCAAAAACAAACTATCGGGGCTTGGCCTTGACCCTCGAATAGTCGTCAAAACAGGAGAAAATTCACTGAGCTTCGCACTTGGCTCTAGTCAATTTCTCAAATTTTTACAAGGCAACTTTCAAAATTTGACTTTTACAATGGTGCTTTTGCACAATCTGGTAAAAAAATTACCCCCCCCCTCAAAGTAAAATTACTTTGAGTCACACTGTCACTCCATAACAAATTTACAAAACAAAAAACTCCTTATTACTCCAAAAATTACAAATGACCTTATTCCTCCATAAATATTACAAAATCCTTGTTACTCCAATAATATTACATAAAAAAATATACCTTGTATCCCCAAATTCCTATTTCCACAAATTTACAAATTTGATTTAGGTTTCATAAGTGACTACAAAATATAAAGTATAAGATCTTTAAACAATACTTCAATGCATATCTTGAGACAATACTTCAGAGCCTTCTTTCATTCATTTCCTTAGCGTGTTGACAACTCCAGGATTTAGTATTCTCTCCTCAAAATTCAGTTTCTGACGTTCAACATCTCCTGATGCTCCCTCCAACAAGTCTTGTGAATATGTCTCCTGTAACAAGCCTTTCAAAGGCGATGAAACTACACATTAGTAGCAATTTGAATATTCAACAAGAAAAAAAATTGTTGAATTAATCAACCGAAGGGCAATTTTCACAACAGGAATATCCCAATAGCATGCGAAATCTAACAGCAACATAGATCTGGGTCAAAATCCCAAGCCTCAACCTTGTCGTAGCGGAAACCCTCAACAATTATTTTGTTACAGTCACAAGAATATACGATCCGGGGTTCCTCTGGGTCGGCAGCGTACACCATGTGCAAATCCGCAACAACACGAGTTATTGTAAATGGGAAGCGGCCAAGGGCTTCAAGGAGTGAACGAGTAAAGTCAAACCCCAAGACCTCCAATGCAAAGAAGTATACCAGAACATGCACTCCAATCCACGTAGATAACAAGGTAACTCCACTAGGATAATTGCAAATGGAAATGTTGATGGACCTCACGTCCTCTCACAATAGCTCTTCAACTTGCATTTTCTAGGGCTACGACCCTCTGTTGCTATTTACCTGTATTTCAATCCTGCAAAATGCGTAGAAACTCAGAAATGTGCAATGTCGATCAACTTAGCCACTTTATTCTTAACTAATCCAGTCCACCTATTGTATTTCTTTACAATGGTCGACACAATTATGGAAAACCATAGGAGGATTTTCGGCCCTCCTCACGCAATTGGTCGCTAAGTTTGCACACAACTTCTGAATTTTCTCACGCAGTCAAAGTTTCCTTCAGCAGATGGAAGCTCATCACATCACCGTCTCCTTCTCACATCAAGAGAGCATTCACCGTGGGGCACAGAGTGAAAACAGGGCACTCAAAACACATCGATTCCAATCTGCTTCAAACTCAATCTTCCTTTCCGTTGCACACTGTCTTTAACAAAAAATCATATATCACAGATACACGATAATTAGATCTTCATCGGTCCTGAAGTGATCGATGTCGATCAACAAATTCGCAACACAGGCTTTCAATCAATCAATTACAGAGATTAAATACACCATTCGACAGCATTGAAATCCGCTGTCTTCTGCAAATGCTTCTCGGCTTGTGACATTTCCTTCCAAAGAATCCAGGCATTACCGCAACATAATCGCCAAAACGGCCAAAACAACCAACAACTCGAAACTTCCATAAATATGCATCGATTTTGACTTTAAAAAAATTAAATTCTATGACTCTCGATACAATGATAATTTCTCTGTACTTGGCGGAGGCGGGAGCGGAGCTTCGGCCAAATCCTCCCCCATTTTAACAGCAATAAAACCAAAACAAAATGAAAATTAAAACCACAAAACTGCTCGCAACAGTTAGTTGTAGCACGCTGATATTTGAATGGGAAAAAAAATGGTAATGGCGTCGTTTCTTCTACTATGGAAATTTGCAGAAAAGTCACACAGATTTTGCATATTTTGATAATAAAAATGATTTTAGAATTTGCAGATCTAAAATCAATAAAAAAATTGCAAATTTCAAACCAATCTTTTGTTGATCACTTCAACGGAATTGAGTTTTCCACGATCTGATAGAGCTGGAATCTCCTCCTCAAATCAACTGCAACATTACTAGAGCTCTAATACCACAATAATGGCAGAAGTGTCCTTAGACACGTAATTTTATTAAAATCAGAAGAAAAAAAAAACAATTAAAAAAAAAACAATTACATTATTGATTTTGCAAGAGTAACCCAAAACCAAACACTCTGCAATAGTATTATAAGCTCCATGTCCTAATACCTCTAATTATGGATCATTTATTAAATAACAAGTGTCCATTTTACAATAGATGCTATAAAAACCAACTAGCTAACAATCTCCTAAAATAGAGCTAAGATACGAACATTTGGAGAGTCCATATCTGTTGTACAACATATGCTCATTCTGAAAGTCTCCATTAAATAATTAAACATTCTAGAATAATCATTATCAATTTAATATCTTAAATTAATAATTATTTTATTCTAATTTTATAACCTATGATAAAATTGTATTTTTGGATCATCTAACAGGAAGAACATGAAGGGACTTGTAAGGGATGTGCTCTAGCCAAGAACGTGAAGAAGCTAGTTCCAAGAATTGATACCAGATCTAAGGAAGTTTTAGATCTCATACACTCAAATGTATGTGGACCTATGGCAGTTAAGTCTCTTGGTGGACATCAATATTTTGTGACCTTCATTTATTATTTCTCAAGGAAAACTTGGTTATACCTCCTCAAGAACAAAGATGAGGTATTCGAGAAGTTTCAAGAATTCAAGAATGAAGTGGAGAATCTGATCGAGAGAAAGATCAAGACTCTAAGGTCCGACAATGGTGGAGAATACACCTCCAAAGAACTGATAGTATTTTTCAAGGAAGCAGGGATTAAGAGGGAGCTTATTGTTCTTTATAATACTGAACAGAATGGCGTGACTGAAAGAAAGAATAAGACTGTTGAAGAATGTGTCAGGGCCATGCTACATGATCAAAATCTCCCTCGAGTTATACGGAAAGAAGCATGTATGACAATTGTTTACTTGCAAAACCGAAGTCCTCACAAGATTCTCAACAACATGACTATGGCAAAAGCATTTACAAGAAAGAAGAAAAGTATGGATCATCATCGGATATTTGGCTGTCCTGTGTATAGACTTATACCCAAGGACAAGAGAAAGAAGTTAGATCCTACTAGTCTAAAGGGCATCTTTGTTAGGTATAGTGCTTCATCTAAGGCGTACAGAATCTATATTAAGGAGGACCATCGAATAGAACCAAGTATGTCATCTTTGATAAAAGTATAAATTACAAGAAATCAAAGGATGTTCGAGTTGACTCTCATGAAGAAGAGATGCATATCTTTGAACACATCTCAAGGGACAATGATGGTCAAGATCAAACATCTACTCAAGAAGCTGTTGAAGATCCTAGTGAGCCTATGCAACAAGTAATTGTTCTAGTAAATCGAAAGAGGCCTACTTGGTTAAGAGCTACTCTACAAGAAGCAAGAACACAACAAAGGGGACCTTCAGAGAAAGTAAACAACCATAAAGGTATTTTGGGTATGCTACATATATGACAAATCTCATTGAAGCAGAACCTTCCTCCTATGAAGATGCAGCTAAACATCAAGAGTGGAGAAATGAAATGTAGGAAGAATACTAGCCTATCATGAAGAACGATGTCTTGGAAATTGTCCCTAGGCCAAGTGACAAATCTATAGTCACTTCAAAATGGATTTACAAGATAAAGCACACTATAGATGGGAGCATTGATAAGTACAAAGCAAGGTTTGTAGCAAGAGGCTTCTCACATAAAGAAGGGATTGATTACGAGAAAACCTTTGCTCCTACAACTAGATATACAACAATAAGATCGCTTGTTTCGTTGGTTGTTGTTATGGGATGGAACATCCATCAAATGGATGTTAAGACAACTTTCCAAAATGGGACTATTGATGAGGAGGTTTACATTGAGCAACCTCAAGGATTTGAAATGAATCAGCAGGAGACTGAAATCTGCAAGTTGAAGAAATCTCTGTATGGCTTAAAGCAAGCACCTAGAGCTTGGTATGAAAGAATGGATGCATACCTCTTGAGACTTGATTTTACCAAAAATTTTGCAAATCCTAACCTATACATCAGGGTGGTCCCAAGCAAACCAGTGATCATACTCATATATGGATGATCTACTTCTTACAGGAGTAGAGCATGGAATTCAAGAATGCAAGAAGCAAATAGCAGTTGAGTTTAATATAAAGGATCTTGGGATTATGCATTATTACTTGGGACTAGAAATTTGGCAAAAGCCAAGTGAGATATATCTTGGTCAATGTAAATATCAGTGATGATAATATCGGCGAGATATCGTCGAATATCGAAATATCGCAGAGAAAATATCGCAATATTTTTGGCTCCCGAAAATATTATGATATTTCGGAGATATTGGCAATATCTCGGCAAAATATCGCAAGACGACATAAAATATCGCAGGGCGTGTTATGTCGCGGCTAGAAAAAGGGAAAATCATTTTTTTCTTCATTTCTGTTTCTGAGTGTTGGAGAAGGAAGGGGAAGAGTTTTGTGGTGGTTGTCAAGGAGGGTTTGAGGATCAAACAACGATTATCACCACCAACTAAGCTTTTTTTGTGGATCAAAGATTGAAGAACAGTAAGACAAATTTCATTTCTTCCATTAATAGGTATGTTCTTATAAACCCCTATGTTAATGATTTTACATAGATTTAGGGTTATGCTTGCTTGCCTCTTTGCCTACCAACATTTTGTTTCTTTGATTTTTTCCATTTGCTATGATTTTCATGCCCATGAGCCAATGCAAGGATTTTCTCCATATTTGGAAAAGCTTCATTTTTTTTCATTCACATTGCAAAATGCAAATAATGTAGTAATTTTTTTAGATGAGGTGGTTATTACTTATTATTTTTTGTGTTGGGGGGTTTAATGCCAATTTTTTGTTTTTTTGTGCCCTAGGTTTGAATTAGTTCACTACAAATATCAAATATGCCAAAAGCCTTGGACCCATTTTGGGAGTATGAGGACGCTGTTGGTGGGGCAAATCGGGCATATATATCATGCAAATTGTGTGGGACCAAGATGTCAGGAGGGGTTACACGATTGAAATACCATCTGACTAGACTCCCTACACATGATGCAGATGTCTACTGCGGAAGGTTATACAAAAAGCACTTGAAGCAATTGTTGAACAAGACAGAAAGAAAGTTGGTAGGGAGAGGCCAATGGTCTCAGATAGATAGTTGCTAGTTTTATTTGTTTTGCAACTTTTGCTACATATAAGTTTATAACTCATGATGATGAAATACTTTTAAAGTTTTATATATGTGATGTTATTTTGTTTGAGCCCTTGATTGGACAATTATCAGGGATCAGCAGGATATGTGATGTTATTTTGTTTGAGTCCTTGATTGGACAATTATCAAGGATCATCAGGATTTGGTATCTCCTTTGAAGTTTGATGTATCATTTCTATTTGACATCATATATATCAGTGATTTCTTCATATTTATGTGCCAATGTGTTTAGTTCATGTTGTTATTGCTTTATATGTTTAGAAATCAAAAAAAAAAAAAAATGAATATATTATGCATTTTTTATGCTTGTCGATATTTCGCCAATATTTTCGCCGATATTGCCAATAAGATGTTTTCAAGACCCTCGCTGATATTTTGCCGATACCAATATTTTCAACACTGGTAAATATGTGATCAAGATTTTTTAGAAGTTTGGCATGATGTATAGCAAGCCTATGATGACTCCTATGATTACCAATGTAAAGAAGTTGAAGAGTTCAGAGTCTAGTCCAATGGATCCTACTTGCTACAGACAATTAATCGGGTCCTTGATGTATCTGGTAAATACAAGACCAAACATTTGTTTTGCAAGTGAATGTCCTCAGTCAGTTTTAGATGAAGCCAAAACATGATAATTGGATTGCAACCAAGCATATCCTAAGATATTTGCATGGAACTATACATCACTACTTCCAGTATACTGGTAATGAAATCCAACTCATGGGATATTTAGATTCAGATTGGAGTGGAAATGAGACAGATGAAAGAAGCACAATAGGTGGATGCTTCAGCCTAGGATCTTCCATGGTCTCATGGATGAGCAGAAAGCAGGATACAGTTGCTTTGAGTAGTGTTGAAGCAAACTATGTTGTTGCAAGTGAAAGACCACTTATCCTTACACATATACACTATGACAATGAAAATTGTATAAGATTAACAAAAGACCCATTGTTTCATGCTAAGACGAAGGACATAAACAACAAATACCACTACATCATAAGCCGGGTACAAGATGGGGCCGTAGAGTGGAATTATATACTTACTGATGAATAGGTAGCAGATAATCTGACTAAAGCGTTACCAAACAATAAGCTTGAGTATCTGAGAGAAAAGCTTGGTTTGGTAGATATCTCTTCCCTAATTGAGAGAGAGTGATGTTGAATAGTTATTGTCTTTATGTGTCAGGCACTAGACTAGGACTAACAACCGTAAGTCTTATTGAAAGCCATAAAGAAAGAATGGAGTCTAGAGGATTGTATAAGCATCTTACATTGGGACTTCTTATGGATTGTAGAATCTAGGGAAAAGGATGTTGTTGACCAATACTCTTTGAGGATGAGGTAGGGCATCCAAGATAAGAGTAGTCGAAGAGGACCAATATTCTTTGAGGATTCAAGATTGGAAAGCCAAGATAAGAATAGTCCTAAAAGGACATACCCAATGAACATCCAAATGGGGTATGTGCCTTAGAGGTAGTGTGGCAGCTCATGTAAAGCTTCCCAGCATAATGCTTTCGAATAAGGATGAGCTTGTCTAGTTAAGGCCGTCAAGCATAGTGTTGGCTATGATAAAGATGCTTGACAAAGATGGCTTATCAAACCAACTCTTCTTATGAGAATGCTTCAAGATTGAGATTCCTTGTACTATGTAATGGGAATATGAATACCTCCCTAGTTAAGAGGTAGTGTTGAAAATTGTAACTATGTTCAATCTTCATAATGACCTAATTGTAATCATGACATTGTATATTCTTTATAAAGAAAGAAAAGGAAATTATATTTTATTTTTGGAGTATGGGTTTCATGCTCAAGTTTGAGTCAAAATCATGTTCTTCGTGCTTTTAGTTTTTCTAGGTCTTTCTAGGATAAAGAATAGTATTGGTCATGTGTCATAGTCCCATTTGGATTCATTGTAATAAAGAAAGAAAATCGTTTTGTCAAGAAAAAGCTAGTTATTTCTCCAAGACCAAGTCTGCCCCAGTCAAGGACAAGTCGCCCTAAGGGAGGGCTATTCGACCCCTCAAGGAGGCTATAAATACAAGGAGCTTGACCTCATTTGTTTCATTCACTCATCTCAAGTTCTATCTACAATAGCAAAGGAGGAGAAGGGCTAGAAGGACAAAGAAAAGAAGGAAGAATCAAAGTCTCTTGGAAGTTCGATCTCTCTCTCTCTGTCCACACGTGCGAAGTTAGTGTTTTTGTGTAGCCGCAATTGCAAGAGGCCGAAATTGTCGAGCCGAAAGTTTGAACAGTTGCAAGGCCGAAATTTTGGACAAAGTTGCAGTAGGTTGATGTTTGGAAGTTGCCTTGAAGAAAACTTTGCTATGGGGTTGACTCGGTGCTTGGGAGAATTTGGGGCTGTGGTATTTGGGTCTCGAAAGTCTCTTAGTGAACAGATTTTACAAGAAGAGAAGATTTTTTTGGGTTTTCCCCTTAGAAGGTTTTTGCCCTAGCTCGGAGCCTATATCTTGTGTACTTTGCCTTTTTCTGATCTTCATTGTTTTTGGTAATTGTTTGATGAACAAGAATTAAAGAAGTAATAAAAAACCAACCAATATCACAAGTAATTATCAAGTAAAGGAAAATCTATATAATCTCTAAGTCTCCTGATTTTCCAACACACCTCATGCAATAAAAAGCAAGACTCCCTATGAAATGTGTTATGGTCACATTCCTTCGGTGAGGCATCTCAGGGTTTTTGGTTCCACCTGTTATGCCTAGATACCTAAGGAACATAGAAACAAACTCGGTGCAAGGAGTCAAAAATGTATCTTCTTAGGGTACTCAGATACCTCCAAAGCATAACGTATCTATGATGAACTAAATAAGAAGTTTATAATATCTAGAGATGTGATCTTTCTTGAATCTTCCAAGACTAACAATGTTGTTGAGTGACAACTTGATCGCTTGGACAAATTTGGGCATGCAAAGTCTTTTCAAGAATTTGATAATGAAATTCCACATCTTGAAGGAGGGACCCCTATACTACATCAACCTGTGGAATCTCTTTCTGAAGTACTTTCTCCCCCTCATGAAGCTCTAGCCACTGATCAAGAAGACACTTAGTGATGTGATTGAGAGAATTGGGAGGCTAAATCTTGATTCAACCCCAACTCAGTCAACTGAGCAGCCTCGGCCATCTCAAAATGGTCCTCCAAAATGGCTCACAAAGACACTTGAAAGTATTCGTCCTAATCAAGTTGGAAAGATAGGAACAACAAGCTCTGTTAGACAAAATCAAGGTGACAGATGATTCAAATTCACCTGTTGATATGGATGTTTCTTATGATTGTGAACTAAATTTGTCTACAAATTTCGAACCAACTTCCTTCAAAGAAATTGTTTCTCATGATGAATGGAAAGAAGCGATGCAGAAAGAATGCAATGCTTTAATAAAGAATGGCACCTGGAAGCTGGTTGATCCTCCATTGGGAAAACACTGATAGGCTGCAAGTGGGTCTTCAAAAACAAGTATAAAGCAGATGGCTCACTTGACAAGCATAAAGCTAGGCTCATGGCAAAAGGTTTTGCACATAAGGAACAGGTCGATTATGAGGAGACTTTTGCCCCCACAGCAAAATGGGCTACCATCCAGACACTCTTTGCCTTAGCAGCTCAAAACAATTGGAAAGTCCATCAAATGGATGTAAAAACTGTTTTCTTGGATGGAGACTTGAAAGAGAATGTTTATATGTCCCAACCAAAAGAATTTGTTGTGAAGGGTCAAGAACACAATGTGTGCAAGCTTGTCAAATCCTTGTATGGCCTTGTTGTTGCTCAAATTGTACATAGGAATGTGACAACACTTAGCGCGGGGGCTGTCACTCTAATCCTTGCCCTCTCCATGTAAGTTGTCTCCAAAATGCAAGCTAAGCAGGGTAGTCCCTATGGATGAGATGATGAACGACTTGTTGGGAAGCAAAAAGTCAAGGAGACACAATTGAATGGTCTACTTTAGGTGAATCCTTCTCCTCAATTCTTTTGAAGCTAGTCTCGAATGCAAGTTGTAGAGAGAAGCCCAAAGGAAGGAGGCTACTGCCTCATTAACGATACCTCCAGTGGGGTTCTAACTACCTAAATGCCTTTGTTCCTACAAGGGATTTCCCACAAGAGAACTGCAAGGTCACCTATGTTAATTGCGAATGAGGTTCTAAACTTTGCAAATTGTGTGAAGAAAGTGGTCCTATCTTTCTTACAACCAAGCTTATGCTTGGAGGTGGATTTTAGAAATGCACTTCTAATCCTAGGATGAAGATTCAAGATATGAGTGATTGCTTCAATAAGATTATAGATAAGTGCTCCAATGTAATAAGATTAAGCTTCTTAAACACAAGATTAACAAGACAAATACAAGCAAAATGAAAGGAACGCTTAGAGAGAAGTTAGAGATTAACTCAACGAAACAAGATTAGCGATTCCAATTACAAGAGCTTATTAAATTTTATTAATGTGTTAATTAAGATCTCACTTTATGTTACTTTGATTTAAAAATTAGGCACAAGAAGCACTTACCAATTAGATCATAAGTCAATGAAGCACAATAGATGATCTTATACACAATATTAAAAGCACAATATGAGATTGCTAGCTGTGATCTTTTTAGTAAAACAAATGTAATTGCCAAGAATACAAAAATGACAATGCATGAATGCAAATGGTTAGTGTGCAAGATTGCAAGCAATGGGTATGCAAGAATGATAGCTTATCCTCAAAACCAAGAGAGGGACTCAGAGACCAATACTTTTATCATCCAATGAGTACTAAGAAGATGCACCAGACTTCAAGAATATTTGCGCCAATCAAATCAGCCCATTATTGTTATGAAAACAGACCCAAAAAATCACTTAGAACCTAAGTTGCAGGAAACGTTGGAGAAGGGTCCATTTCCGGCCGGAAACGAAACCGAAATGAGGAAACTCGTACCGTACAGCCTGGAAAAGCGTTTCTGGTTGTGCTGGCCCGTTTCTTGAGGAGGAAACATGACCAGTACTGCCGGAAACGCATTTCCAGGTCGTACAACGGAGTTTCCTCTTCTAAATTGTCTTTTTCTTGTATTTTTTTATTTATTTTTCCGCTTCTAATTTTTAATTGGGCGACTAAAATATCTTCTGGATGCCTCTCAAGCTATAAAAAAGATGATTTTTTTGAGTGGGGCAGCTTAATGTTCAAGCCTATGTGGCCCTAGTAAAAGTGACATTCTCCTTTATTTTTCATTTTCATCTTTTTACTTAAATTTTTAACATTACCATGAAATGACACAGGATGTTTGAGAGTGGTTTTGCCCTCATTGGATTTCATATGGAGAAAGTAGAATTTTAGATCTCACTCAAAATCCAGCAGACTTATCTGTTTTTCAAGATTTCAGGATTGGGGAGATTGCAATGTTTCCATTGGATTTTGTCATGTACTAGGGTATGGAACTTGTATTTAATCAAGAGAACCAAGCCCTCTATGCAGGGGAGACTCCCAATAATCAAGAGCACGTACGATACTAGGGTATGGAACTTGTATTTAATCAAGAGCACTAAGGTCGTTCGACTATGTAGGAGGAGACTCCCAATCAAGCACGAGACAAGAAATTAGAATTTTCTCATGGCTGATTTTGGATATTGCTATTTTCATTATGTGATCATTCATGAGTAAATGTGATGTAAATTTAGAGACTTGTTTATACATTGACAATTTAATCATAATGTAATAAATTAGAATGTATCATATATGCTTTATGATTGCACATATTTCTTAAATGCCCTAATATATATATATATATATATATATATATATATTATATATATATATTGTGTTTCCCCGTTTCCAAAATTTGGGGGGGTCACGTTTCGTACCCGTGCCCGTTTCGGAAACTCGTACCCATTTCCCCATTTCGTGCAACTTAGCTTAGAACAATGATGATTAAGCATTTGATTTTCTTTAGTCTATTAGGCTTAGATAGATTAATTTCAGGACTTCTTTGAAGATGAATACAAAATTATTATATCATTGACAACAAAAGATCAGATTGTTATAGCCTATTTTCCAACAGATGACAGTTAATTAGATGCCAATATCAACTCTTGAAATGTAAGAGTGGAAAAGACAATGCCAAGAAGACCGATTTAGCCTATACAAAAGAAACTCAAACCTCTGAATCAGATCTCAGAAATCTATATCAGACCTTTGAATATTTATATCAACCAACAGTGAGATCAACAACCTTATGACAAGATCAATTTATCCAAATGCATGAAAACGAAGCCAAACACTTAAAATTTTGTTAAGATTAATGTATGATGGTTTTATAGTGTTTTGGGGCTTGTTTCTCTTGACTCTAAAGTCTGCAATAAAATGTTCAGAAATGGTTTATATGACTATCCGGATTAAAGAGATGATGGGGAAAGAGCAAATATTTTAGGCCTAATGACCTTGCTTCAATGCCAAGTGTGCCAAGTTGAGACACCAAATAGGAGTGATTTGGCAATGATTTAAATTTCAAACACCAATGTGTCTTCTCCAACACCTGCAACCACCACTTGTTAGCTCAACAACTGTGAGATATGCCTCCAAATGCTAGTGGTTAGGGTTTGGAGGCCCTCTAGGCCTAGCAGCTAGGGCTGAAAGATTGCAAAACAAATGATTAACCCTCAAAGTAATGATTTCAATGCCTCTATTGATCAAATCTCTGCAAATAATACACTTTCAATGAGGATAACCACTTCAAAACCCTAGCAAGAATTATTTTAAGCCTGCAAACACAAAGTATTAGTGCCAAAACTCATTAAGAGGCCATTAATTTGCTTCTAAACCCCTGCGGCTAGGTTCTAAGGCCTCCTAAGGTTTGCGCCGTTGCGGCTAGGGAAAATTAGCCCTCAAACCCTTGCAGCCAAGCTAGGTAAGGCCTCTAGGGCCTATGGCTGCCCTTGAAAAGCAAAAAGGGTCAATTTAAGCCACCGAAATTTTTGCCTGCAAAACCCTCAAATGATAGATCTCTGCAAAAATCCTAGTTCTGCAACAAAATTAGCCCTTTAGGGCTAGCGGCCTCCTTAATGCTTGCAATATTAGTCCCAAACATTAGTTTTTACGGTGGGTGAGGGCTAGGCCCTTCAAAAAATGGGTTTCTTCCTTGATTTGAACATAACAAGCTTCCAAAAATGGGCTCAAAACCCTATACATATAGGCTTTTAAAGCCTTCAAATCTGAAGATATCCACCTGCAAATCCAAAAAAAAAAAACTAGACGTTTGCAAATAAAATTTAAGCTGAAAACCCCAAAGTGGTCAATATATACAAAAGGAAAACCAAAATATTAATCAAGGGTTAGCAGAAATAATTTACAAAATTATTTACAAATTTAAATTACAAGCTCTAATCAACAGAGAAATTCGTTTATAGCCCAAGTAGATTTGAAGATAATTGATAGAAGTAATTTTTTATTTTTTATTTTAATGTACTAGCCAAAACCCTGCACCACAAATCTAATGTTCTACCGAGTTTTTGGGATGGGGAAATGTAAGAGCGGGGATACGCACAAAGGGGGCATATATAAGCAACTCCAAAATATAGGGAAACTTCGGGGAAATAGGAGGACGTCAAAGTCGTAAAATTTATAAAATGATTAAAAATCTAATATATACTATAAAAAATAATATCCCAACAATATGTCAATAACTTAGTAAATAGTAAATCTTAATAATTATGAAATGTACATCTAAATATGATCATCATTTCGTATTAGACTATTATGAATCATGATTATCATTTGACATTTATGCAATCATCAATGTAAAATTATAGATCTAAAAAAAAAATTACTAAATTGAATCCATTATTTGACAAATGCAGTGTTCCATCTAAATTCATCATTTGGCAATGGGCATTAATATTATGTAGTGTTCCATCTAAATTCATCATTTGGCAATGAGCATTAATATTATGCAAGAAACATCTAAATTGAAAATCGTTTGATAGTTGAAATTACACAATGCACATTGTTGTCGCCTGGATTGTATAGGCACCGCGACAATGCTCAGAACAGGGGTTGTCACTCTGATCCCCGCCCACTCTGTTCTAGTTGTCTCTCAACAACAGGCTATGAGGAGTAGTCCATGTGGAATGAGGTGAAGGAAAACAAGTTGGAAACCAACAAGTTTGGGAGACACGGATGAATGGCCTAGACACTTGGTTAAATTTAAGCAAGATTTATTGATTAGATTAGAATTTTGAGTATGAGACCGGTGCCTTAATGGAGTCACAAATTCTTGCTTATAGTAAATTGGAACCAAATAACCCGATGGACACCCGCTGCTTGAGATGATTGACTAACTTATATGAGATGCAAGTCCTAGGACCTATCTGAGATGCAATGATCTTGGTAAATTTTAGTTATATGTTTGGTCTAAGAGTGACCTTCCCTTAACTATTTTGAGGTTGGGCTCCAAGGTAGGTTGTGGGAAGGAGGCCAACAGGAAGCAGGCTAGGACCTGATTAACGATGCCTTTTGTTGTGCTCCTATCACCCGATGTCTTTGGCGTTGCGGACACTGTGGCTCTAACGACTGCAAGGTCACCGTGTTAACCACCGAAGAGTTGCCAAGGCCCCTCAAACTAGATGAGAAGGGTTGCCCTATATTTCTATCAACCTAGCTTATGCTAGGAGGTAAATTATTAATGCAATCTAGACTTAGTATGCTTAATGCAAGATGATGAGTGAAAGTTATCTTGAGTTAAGATTGTGTAAATTACTTAAATACTTAGTGTGAATATTCTTATAACAATATTAAGATACAATCTTAAGCAAGATAGATGTTGATAGATACAAGTGTGATCTTCAAGAAACTTCCACAAGATGTTTATACAATTAAACCAATTTATCCACTTATCAATTAAGATGCCAATCACAGATATCAAAGATATAAAACAAGATTATACGTGATCTTATTACTCAGTTCCAATATTCCCAAGAGAGTTAAGTGCTTTAAGTGAGTGTGAAGTATGAATTCTTATAACATGTAAACTCACAAGAGACACAAAATGTTAGTCACTTTCACAACATAAATGCTAAGAACAAAATATGAAGACACTTGGGCACTTTTATGTTCCTATACCTTTTGATGAGCAACAAGTGACTATTATGAGAGCCGTAAACAATTTATGACAGCAGTAAACAAGTTATGATAGCAGTGAGTAAATGATAATCAACCAATGTCTATGCTTGCCAAAATATGCCCAAACTTCATTAACTGAAGAATTAGATATATTAGTCTTCTTTAAGATGTATTCTTCAGTAAATTTTCAGATTTGAAATATTAATTACAGCAATAAATAACCACAGATCAGTGAGCTAATGATACCAAAAATAGATGACCAATATGCCCAAAAATAGCAAAAATGCATTGAAACTTGAAAATTTCAATTTTTAAGGCTTTGAGACAATATGACTCAGCAAATTTCAGAAATGATATGTTTATTACAGCAATAAACGGATGTCAGATCAGCAAGCTAGCAATACTAAAGACAATGCCCAAAATGCCTAAAAATAGTAAAATTTTGCCGGAAACTGAAAATTCAAAATTTTGACCCTTATTAAGTGTATGCTTCAGAAATTTTCATATCTGAATTTTTCAGTTATGCAGTAAATTCCAACAAGCTTAAAAGCTAGATCTAGGCTATATCTAAAGTGCCCAAGTGGCCAAAATTCATGAAAATGAAAATTTTGCAAATCTAAACCATTTTGACCAAATGATTTTAGGGCTTAATTCTTACTGATTTAATTACCGTAATAAAACAGAAATAAAACTAAGGTTTGGACTCTGGAGGTCAACCCCTAGGCCAAGATCCCTTGGTCAAATTTTGTTGAAACTTTGGGATCAAGTTGCCTCCTAAAAAATAGAAATTTTGAGCTTCAAAACCCTCAAAACCACCAAATATTCAGTCCAAAACTTCATATCTAGGGTTTTAGGACAGATTAGGTCAAAAAAGGCCAAGAAGAGGCAACGCTAGGCCAAGGAAGGCCAACGTTTGGGGATAAAGGGGCTAGGATGATAGATCAGGGGTCCAACCAGGCTGGAAACAGCCACAAGAAGGCAACCGCTGAAGTGGGAGGAGCCTCAAGGCTAAACGCAAGGAAGAAAAGGTTCAAAAAAGGGCGTTGGGGTTTTGGGGCTCAAAGGGCCACGGCAAGCCCTCAAGGGCAATCATCTAGCCTTCCAGAGGGAGTTCGAGGCCAAAAAGGCCACGACTAGCCCAAAAATGTGCTTAAACCCTCTGTGCAGGGAGAAAGGAGGAGGTTGAGGCTTCTAGGCCTCATGGCCTGCCTCAAAGAGGCCAAAGACGCTGACACAAGAGGAGAAGGGGTTGGCGTTGTGGCCTGGGAGGCTGACACTGGCTAAGGAGAGGCTGAATTTGGTCCTAGGAGGGCTAAAAAGTGAAACCTTTGTCTCGAAAAAAAATAAAAAATAAAAAATAATAATAATAATAATAAAATAAAAATCTTCCTTTGGATCTGAATTTTCCCCAAAAATATTCATTGAATGGCCTGCAAAATTGTCTAGAGACTAGCTCTTACCCTCAAGGCCCTAGATCTAGCTCTTCTTCCACTTGATCCCTTGATCCAACCTACAAAAATAAAAAATAAAACATCCAAACCCCAAATATATACAAAATAAATCTTAAAAAAACCCAACCCAAGTTAGAGAAATAATTCACAATTAACATTACAAAATTATTTTACAAATTATACAGGGGTTTTTAAAATAAATTTTGAGAAGATATTTTTATAATATTTTTCCTTTGAAGAATGACTAGAAATGCTTCAAAAAAATTATGCTCACTATAGCCTTAGCGAAGATTTAATCCACTATATAAAAACTAGAAATCCAAGCAAAATGATCTTTGCCCACAATCTATCATTTTGAGAAGATATTTTTATAATATTTTTCCTTTGAAGAATGACTAGAAATGCTTCAAAAAAATTATGCTCACTATAGCCTTAGCGAAGATTTAATCCACTATATAAAAACTAGAAATCCAAGCAAAATGATCTTTGCCCACAATCTATCAACTTGGAGACCAAGGATTGAGTACCTGCAAACACTATGTATTATCTCAAAAATAATCACATAAAGCACAACATAGGAAGCTCGTAGTCAATACATACTACAGATCTACGAACAAAAACACCTCGAGTTGCACCCCAAAATCTTTTATTATAGTAGAAAAAATAGTTCCCAATGGGACAATAGCTTACAAAAATATTTCAGCAACAATATTATAGCTAGAGATCAAGATGCTAGAGACTCAAATGACTCTAATTTATAGATAAATCATCCAACTAGAAAAATAATTGCTAGTTTCTTTGATCCTTGTCAAAATAATCATGTCCGTTGATAAATACTTCAAGATCTTTTAGTCTTGGCCCTTGATTTTTTTTTTTGAGGAATTTTCAAACTTATCATTTAATTCCATTTTAATTAGCTCAAAATTAATTATTTTGAGCTAATTTCCTCAAAAATTTGAATTTGACCTAACCACCAAGGTCCAAGGGTCCAAATTTTCTTGAAATATACAATATTCTCTTAGTGGAGGACATTTAAATATTAACTCTTTTAAGACCCATGAATATTTCCATTTGGCAAATTTATTTTCCTAAGACAATTTAAATTTGACTTTAATTAATTAATTTTTTGGCTTAGGATTTAATTTTATTTTGCCAGAGAATTTAGTTAATTTACACATGAGAGTATTTAATTATTTTCCGACCCTCTAATACATAAGATTTTACATTTACAAGACTCAAAGAGGGAATACACATTTGGCTTAGACCCTCGAAACACATAACCCACCTGCGACACAATATAATCTATTAAACCAATTGATTTGTATAAACTAATTAAGCCAACTAGTTTAAATTATTCTCAAATCATGTTTACAACGAACTCGACTAAAACACTAGGACTCATCTAAGATTCGACAATAAATTTCACCCTAGCTTTGGGTTTAAGCTGGAGGGAAAAAACTTTTTTGATTAGCCCTGTCTAAAAACACAGGTAATCACCAAGGTTAAAAAACCTCTGAGGATGGAATTCGTCATCAATATTATAGTCTTACCTAGGTTGTTACATAGACTCAAGGTTTTACTAAGATTATTTACATCACATAACTTGCAGAATGGGATAACCATGACTCGTGGACTGTTGATATGTGATCCGATCTTTGTTTGAAAAAAATGGTACTTTCGCTTCCTTGGAACTTTGACAATTTGAGTGCATATATGACAACGACATTATGTTGAAGTCTAAAATAGCCATAGAATACTAAACTAAAAGTAAACATAGAAAGAAGTGAAATTCTTGTAAATATCTCAAAAAGTGCTAAATAATAAATCGCAGCTCTAATCCAGTGGCTCCAAGTCACAAAATTAAAATCGCAGCTCCAATCCTACAGCTCCAAGTCACAAAATGAAAATTGCAAATCCAAAAGTCTCAGGCCCCCAGCTAATGGTAAATCTGGATCATACCAAATTGTAGATGGAAAATGTCAAAAATCGGCAATAAGAAAATCTCGAGCGGCAAGGTAAAATGTCGAGCGACAATCGAAGGCAACAATGTAAAATCGTAGGGTTAATGAGAAATGTGAATGATTATGTTTTAAAGTTTCAATTTATCATTTAGTTTTTATTTCATTTTTTTAATTATATTAAAATTTGTAATTTTTTATGTTTTTTATTGTTATTAGCAAAAAAAAATGGGGGCATTTTAATTTTTTATTGTTTAATTTGTTATTAGAAAAAATATTTGGGAGGCGTTTTAATTTTTTATGTTTTTAATTGTTATTAGCAAAAAAATTTGAGGGCACACAAGGGGATGCTTTTCGTCACTAGAAAAAAGCCCCCCCCAGAGTTTCCTTGAGTTTCTCCAAAAAAGGGGACATGAGGAAACCTTTCCCCAAGAGTTTCTCCGTCCCAAGAGCATACAGGAGCGAGGAAACACGTCCCCCACCCTGGGGGACACATCCTCGTGGAACACTACACAAATTGTTAGATAATCTCAGAATCTAAACAAGATGTGGTCACCTCGAAGTCCATGTACTTGGGTTGTGCCCAAGGGCTGAATATCTAAAGATCTTTACAAAAGATAAACTATTAGTTCCAAAGGGGTTTGATTCACACAAATAGACTAGAGATCTAGCATACCTGCTAGATCTACTAGCTTCAATGTGATTACTCTATCCCAATACCTAAAGCAAGATACATGTGCTAATAGATAATCAAACCATTAGTTATGGAACAATAATCTTCAGCAATAAGCACAATTAGAGCATAAAAATTATTCAATACATACAATGAACCATCAAGAGAGAGACACTATTGAAATTTCTAAGTCTAACTCGTTAGAAATTTTCCTGCACTATCTAGTTTATTTCTCCTACTTGTTTAACTACTGAACAAGTTATTTAACCATGTAAATATTGAAATAAACACAATGCAGTCTCAACCATCTACAGATCATCAACTGAACAAAATAAACAAACACACAAGGGACACCGTTATTTTTGGACAATCGTCCTCGGATAAACACAATTTGGGAAAATCGGTGCAGCAGTTCTGAGGGATTTATTATTAAGCAGATTTTCTTGAGTATAACTGGGTGCCAAACTGGCTCACCCAACAAAGAAATCTATCTGGCAGTAATACCTCTCTTCGGAAGCAGATATTCTGAAAGTCTGCTCCACAAAACTCTCTCGAGCACCTCTCTTAGGCTCTATGTCAGCCCTCCTAGCCTCGGCGTCAACCTAGAACCCCCTGTGTCACCCTACAAAGGCTTTGCGCTAGCTCCCTGGACCTATACGTCACCCATGCAGGCCCTCTAGCCCTCTGCGTGGCTCCTGCAGGGTCTGCCTCTGCCTCTCTGCCTTTGCGTTAGTCTTCCAGCACTATATGGATTAAAACGAGCCCCTCATGCATAGTACGCTCGAATTGATAGTTACTTGATGAGTCTTGTTTTTACCAAGAGTGTTTTTTGATGCCAACCTATATTTCAAAATCGTGAAAAGAGTGTCCTTGATATTACTACTCTATGTAGATGACTTGTTTCTGACGGGGGCTGAGACTCTAATTGTTCAATGCAAGAAAGAGTTAATTTCTAAATTTGAGATGAAGGATCTAGGCCTTATGCACTATAATCTGGGATTGGAAATTTGGCAAAGACCTCGTGGAATATTTGTTGGACAAGGGAAATATACTACAAAGATCCTTCAAAGATTTGGCATGATGGGCTGTAAGTCCATGGATACACTGGTGATAACAAATTTGAAGAAGATTCGAGATGATGAATCTGATTAGGTTGACCCCTCAGTGTTCCGGAAGTTGATTGGCTCCCTAGACTTCTTGACTAACACTAGACCTGATATCCGTTGTGATGTTAACACTTTGAGCCAATTTTTGGTTGCACCTCATCATGTACATTGGATTGCTGCAAAGCACATTCTAAGATATCTGTGTGGCACTATTGAATATGGTCTGATGTATGTCTTTAATGGAGAATGGGTTTTACATGGTTTTAATGATGTTGATTGGGCAGGGTGCTCTTATGATAGAAAAAACACATATGAGTTATGTTTCAGTTTGGGGTCTGCAATGGTTTCATCATCAAGTAGGAATTAAACATTTATAGCTTAGTACAACCGAGATTGAATATATAGTTGTCAGTTCTACCTGTCAAGAAGTAATATGGTTTCGAAAAATGTTTGCAGAATTGTTTGGACATGCACTAGAGCCAACTATTGTATATTGTGATAATCAAAGTTGTGTAAGGCTCTCAAACAATACTGTGTTTCATGATAGATTGACACACATTGAGATCAATTACCATTACATCCGTAATGTTGTCCAAAGAGGAGCTGTAAAGATCAATTATGTTCCTTCTGATGAACAAGTTGTTGATGTGCTATTAATTTTTGGTATGTTCTATGCTTAAGAGCAGTTTACTTCAATTTCTTAATTAGTCCAATATCAATGTCCAGATTAGCAATCACATTAGCATGATAGTAAAATGCAGATAGAACATAAACATAAACAGTATAAGACAAGCCAAGACAAGAGGACACAAGATGTGGCACCAGCCAGGGACAAACCCCAATGTGGGGAAACCCTTGATCGATTCTTCTTATATTCTTCAATAGTTCAGCAGAGAGAGAGATAGTACAAATATACAAATCTGAGATTTATGACAGCAATAGAAAAGACTTGACCAGAGAAGACAATGCTGGTCAAACAGGACAGAATCTTCCTCTGAAGATCATTCTTATGGTACCAACAGGATGTTCTGTAAACTGAGCCAATCATGGTTAAACCTTGACCCAAAACATCTCCCAGAACTCTGATGTCTTCTTGTTGCACTAGCTATCACTGCTTCATGAAATAGGACACAGTCAATAATAGATTTGTTGTTGTCATCATGATGACTGGTTAGGGCACCAAGCACTATTGTAACAGTCATCAAAACAGCCTAGGACAACTCTTTGGTTATGTTGTTGATCTGGGCATATATCAACGTTCAAACACCCATACACAATCCTTGACTGTGGTGTTATGGTTTGCGGCCTAACATACAGTCTTCTTGTAGCTTCCAAGTAGCATAAACATTATTCATTGTCCCTCCAATGATACCCCAACAGATATGTTCCTATGCACCTCTAACTCGGCCCTCTTACAAGAAGAAAATAGACTCACACAGTCACAAAAAGGATGCCCAAACAGTCCCTTAACCAATGCCTCTTTGACGCTGTTAACAGGTCTATACTAGCTGCATTAGGGCTCCTTCTTAGATGTGAATTAGGGCTCCATTGACTGCAGCTTTAGGTCTTCTTTTGCTACAGATTAGAGCCTTCATTTAGGGCCTTTATTGACTACATATTGACTCTTGAGCCTCCTCTTTGCTGCGGATTGATCCTCCTTAGACTGCACTTGAACTATTCCTTCACTGTGACTAGGGCACCTTGTCTTGTTGTGGCTAGGACTTCACAAATTGCTGCTAGGGCTTCATTATTACAGTGGCTAGGTCTCCATTATGACAGCGGCTAGGTCTCCTCTCTGAGTTGAGTATTAGGCCTCTTCTTGACAGTGTATAGTAGCCTTCCCTTTGACTGCGGCTAGGTCTCCCATTTGACCTCTCTTGCCACCAAACCCAAACGAGTGGAGAGAGATCATGAGAGATGTGTGTAACAAACGACTTGAGGCCTCCTCTATTTAAATGCAACGTTGAGGTTGAGCTGGGGGTTATTTGGTTGTTGGCCGACCTTGACAAATTGTCAAATAATATAAATAAATTCATATCTCCATAAATACATGTCAGAATCGAATGATCTTTAGATCAAACCCACACCTCTCGAAGTGAGAAATCCAAGAAAAATATGAGTTGCCATAAATAAGGTGACCCACATGGAGTTTGGCCCTAGTTGCCAATTTTAACACTCCCTCTCAACTAGGGAGCACTCCATCTGCTAATCCATCTGTCAATCGGTACTATCTCTCTCATCAATGCATTGCTCTGCTCTGCTGAACTATGAAGAAGAAAAAGTGATCGAGAATGTGTCATACCATTCTCTGCTGACCCGAAGTCAGTCCCATATAAAGAGAGTGTCTCATACCACTCTTACTGATCTGAAATCAGTTCCAAATAAAGAGTGTCTCATACCACTCTTAGTGATCCAAAATCAGTTCCAAATAAAGAGTGTCTCATGCCACTCTTACTGATCCGAAATCAGTTCCAAATAGAGAGAGTGTCTCATACCACTCTTACTAATCCGAAATCAATTCCAAATAAAGAGAGTGTCTCATATCACTCTTACTGACCCGAAGTAAGTTCCATTGATCCCAAATCAATATAGGTCATCCTAGCATAGGGAGTATGGTAGGACATGATGCGTCCATAAGTAGTACTATGGTCCCTATCCTCATTTCCCTAATCATTGGCCAGATGAGAGGTACTTCCCATGAGTCCCAGACTGCATGGGTAGAATGTCTCAGCAAGAGAAGGATGAACCAGTCAACCTGCCTACATGTTGCCATGGGGTATCCCAGGGGAAGGTTGAACCACTCACCCTGTACACAAAAAATCACTAGGGGAAGGTTGAACCGCTCACCCTGTACACAAAAGATCACTAGGGGAAAGCTGGACCACTCACCCTATGTTTGTGTCTCAGCAGGACAAGGATGAACCAATCATCCTGCCTACATAGCAAACCACTAGGGTAAGGTTGAACCACTCACCCTATGGTTGCTCATCACTCAAAGAAGTACCCCAATCCCCCTGGAGCTCCTAGAGCTCAATATCCATATCATAAAGGACCCTCAGGAGAGGGTCTCTCCACGACTCCTAGTCGTTCTCAGAAAGTCAAGAATTTGACCTTTCCTAGGGGCTTCATCAGAATATCGATGACCTGCTCATCAGTCCCAATGTGATGGAGCCTTATTGCTTCTCATTGTACAGTATCCTGGATAAAGTGGTAATGGATGTCTATATGCTTAGACCGATCATGAAACATGAGATTCTCTGATAATCGGATACCACTCTGGTTGTCACAGAGGATCATGGTGGTATCTAGCACATGTCCAAACAGCTCACTAAAGAGCTTCCTCAACTAGGCAGCTTCAAAGTAGGCCAAACTCGCAACTATGTATTCGGCCTCAGCAGTGCTCAAAGCAATCAACTTCTGCTTCCTGCTCATCAAGGATATTGAAGCAAAACCCAAAGAGAAACAACGCTTAAAAGTGCTCTTGTGATCCACAACATTGCCTACCCAATCAGCATTAGAGTAACCATGCAGCCTCACATTTCCAGCCATGTATCTCAATCCATGAGTGATTGTGCCCCGAGGATATCTCAAAAGATTCTTGGCACCCATCTAATGTGAGTGATGAGGCTCAACCATATATGGGCTGAACATGGTAACTGCAAAACATATATCCGGATGGGAGTTCACCTAGAACATCAATGCTACTATGAGTTGACGAAACATAGAGGCATTTCCCAATTCAGGTCCGACAGCACTACCACATAACTTCTTCAATTTAAGCTCCATCGGGGTAGTCACAGGCTTGCAATTCACCATTCCAAATTCAAAATCCAACTCCCTCTTACGTTTGTAAATGAGAGGGTCTGCACGTGTCAAAAAGAAGTCGTCCACATAAAGTACCAGTATGAGAGGTTTATCATCTTCAACCATAGAGTAAAGGTTCAGATCGTCTTCACTCCAAGTGAATCCCAGCTTCATTAGATAGCCATCGACCCTCTCATACCAAGCTCGGGGTGCTTGCTTCAACCCATAGAGAGCTTTCTTCAACTTGCATACATGAGATGCCCAATCATGAATCTCAAACCCCCCTCCAGTTGTTCCACATCTGTGGTCTTGCTATTACTTGACGGGAATGGTCCCCTTGTAATTTTTCCCTGGGTACATCCCGAACACATACCTTCATATTCTTCTTTGAATTTAGGCATCCTTGCACCATCTGTTTCACATCGGGTAGGGCCTTAAAATCAATATGGGCAAACCTCTGGTGCCATAGTTCAGATTGTAGAGATGTGTCGCAAGACATGGCCCCCAATGGACTTCCTGCAACTTGATACAAAATGTCAACCCTGAACCCAAGAGTAAAAGCATCTTTAAAATTCCTTTTCAAACACGTACCTTTCCATTGATGAATGCCACCTTGTAACCTTTGTCTTCCATTGTCGAAATGTACACTAAGTTCTTCTTGAGATCAAGTACATATAGAACTTCTTGTAAATGAATCATGTTACCTTGATTCAATTGAAGGGTAACATTCCCTACACCCTTTACGGGATAGGTGGCATCATCTCCAAGAATAATCTTCAAGTTTGTTTCCTTCTCTATCAGATTAGAGAGAACTTCCTTGTATCCGGTGAAGTGCCTTAAAGCACTACTATCAATATGCCAATTCCCCAAAGTGTCCGACAGAGAGGTAGTGGAGAGCGTTGATATAAGATAATACTACTTTTGCTTATTGTTAACAACATTTGATTCTTCATACCTAGAGTCCCTTGCTTTCTTGGAGGGTCGACCATTTCCCTGATGTCCTGTATTCCTTTTTCCTTTGCCATTGTATCTGTCATTCCTTCGATCATTGTTATTGAAGTTGCCCCTAAAATGATTGTGATCATCATCACATGATGTGTCCCTTCTATTTGGACACTCCCTCGCATAGTGGCCAAACTTATTGCAAACAAAGCACCTGCCCTTCCTTCCACCCTTAGATCTTGGCTTTCCATTGAAGTGACCTTTAGGCCCTACATAATTTCTCCTTTTGGCATGAGCGGAGAAAGAAGTAGGGTTACTTTTGTTAGAGGGCATCTCTTGCTCCACCATTCTTGTTTCTTCGTGAATGCATCTTGACATCAATTCTTCAAATCCCGAAATTCGATCATTATTGAGAATACTAGTTCTAAATACATACCACTCGGATGGGAGCCCTCCAAGGTTAGTGCTAGTAAGTTCCCTGTCAAATATGATTTTTCCTATCGATACAAGACCATTCTTGATCTCATTGATCCTTAAGAAGTAGGATTGAATATTGTTAAATTTTGGTATGTTCTATGCTTAAGAGCAAATTACTTCAATTTTCTTGTTAGCCCAATATCAATGTCCAGTTTAGCAATCACATTAGCATGATAGTAAAATGCAGATAGAACATAAACATAAACAATAGAAGAAAAGCCAAGACAAGAGGACACAAGATGTGGCATCAGCCAGGGATAAACCCCAATGTGGGGAAACCCTTGATCAAATCTTCTTATGTTCTTCAATAGTTCAGCAAAGAGAGAGATAATACAAATGATTTAAAGTCAATACTGACTTGCCAAATAGGAGATCAGACATCAGAGATCTTCACCGTGAAGATGACACAATGAGGTTGAAGTTCTAACACCAAGGACTGAAGATTTCTATACAGCAGATGATAGCCCTAGAACAGCTCAACCAATCACCCAGAGTACTACGGCTTTCCTTCCATAAGACCCTCCTTCCTTCGTTGCATCATTGATTATGTCGAAGCTGTTAATCCAACACCTTTTACATGCTACAGGGACTAGTACTTTTCTTGGGAAACTTGGTCACTCGTTAGGGCACAAACTTTGTCTACTACAACACCCTAAATACACCCAACAGCCCACCTATTGACTGCGGCTTTTCTTCACACAGTCCCTCCAACTATACACTGCCTTATAGGTCTGCTATCCTCCCTGAATGCAGCTCCTAAATGCCTCCAACTGCTAGCTATGGCCTGCAGCCTAGCCCTGCAGTGGTCTATAACTTCGGTCCTCTCAATCAATGCCTCAATCAGCCCTTAAACAACAAACCCTTGCTCCTCTTTTCTACGGCTTCTTTTGCCCTGCAAACCGAGCTCAAGAACAACCCTATCATGCCCAAACAACCCTGGAATAGACCACACAGCCACCTACAACAATGTGGTTTTATCACGTTGATTTTTCTAGACTCCTCCATGCTGTTATGGGGTTCCTTTTGTTGCGGCTAGGTCTTTCCTTTACTACGGCCAAATCTCCTTCATTAACAGCTGCTAGGGCTCTCCTTCAATTGCGTATTAGAGTCTCCTTTAACTGTGTAATTAGGGCCACCTTTTTGACAATGGATGAGGACTTCCTTTGCTACGTATAAGAGCTTCTCTGGACAGCGGATTGGAGCTCCTCTTGCTGCGAATAAGATGCTTCTTTAGACTGTGTATTAGTGCTCCTAGGATCTACGGCTAGGGCTTCTTTTGGACCTGCGGCTAGGGCTAGATCTCCTCTCTAGGATTGCGACTAGGTCTCCCTCTCGACCTCTCTTTCCACCAAACCCAAATGAGTGGAGAGAGATCGTGAGAGATGTGTGTGTGACAAATGACTTGAGGCCTCCTCTTAAATGCAACATTGAGGTTGAGCTGGGGGTAATTTGGTTGCTGGCCGACCTTGACAATTTGTCAAATATTATAAATAAATTCATATCTCCATAAATACATGTCGGAATCGGATGATCTTTAGATCAACCCTACACCTCTCGAAGAGAGGAATCCAAGACAAATATCAACTGCAATAAATAAGATCACCAACATGGAGTTTGGCCCTAGTTGCCAATTTTAACACTCCCTCTCAATTAGGGATAACTCCATCTGCCAATCTCTACTATCTCTGCCATCAATGCATTGCTCTGCTCTGCTCTGCGGAACTATGAAGAAGAAATGATCGAGAATGTATCATACCATTCTCTACTAACCCAAAGTCAGTACCATATAAAGAGAGTGTCTCATACCACTCTTACTGATCCGAAATCAGTTCCAAATAAAGAGAGTGTCTCATACCACTCTTACTAACCCGAAGTCAGTTCCAATTGATCCCAAATCAATATCATCCCCTAGCATATAGCAAGTACGGTAGTCCACGATGCGTCCATAGATAGTACTATGGTCCCTATTCTCATTTCCCTACTCATTGGCCAGATGAGAGGTACTTCCCATGAATCCCAGACTGCATGGGTAGGATGTCTCAATAGGAGAAGGATGAACCACTCATCCTGCCTACATGTCGCCATGGGTTATCCCAGTGGAAGGTTGAACCACTCACCCTGTACACAACATCACTAGGGGATGGCTGAACCACTCACCCTATGATTGTGTCTCAGCAGGAGAAGGATGAACCGCTCATCTTGCGTACATAGCATACCACTAGGGGAAGGTTGAACCACTCACCCTATGGTTGCTCATCACTCTAAGAAGTACCCCAAGCCCCCCAAAGCTCCCAAAGCTCAATATCCATATCATACAGGACCCTGAGGAAAGGGTCTCTCCACGACTCGTAGTCATTCTCAGAAAGTCAAGAATTTGACCTTTCCCAAGGGCTTTGTCAGAATATCGGTGACCTCATCAATCCCAATGTGATGGAGACTTATTGTTGTTGATTTGTGGTAGCATCAAATGTGCTCTAGCCATGAAAATTGGTGGAGAGGCTAAATCACATAAGATCTCCAAGACCCAGAAATGGTTTGGGGAAATTCCACCCGGTTAGAGAGATATTAAAATAATTAATATTTTTAATGGAGTTCCTAAGTCTAAACTTAGGAAAATTAAAATATTAATGGGTATTAATATAAAATTGGGTGAGAAAGTTCTAAATGACATGGATCAAGTCAAATCTAATCTTAGTCATTGATTAGGGACTTAATCTTAATCGTTGATTAGGGACTTAATCTCGGTCATTGAAGAATCAATAAAAAAAGTATAAGAGGAGGCTTGAGGGTTAGTTGGAGACACACCAAGATTGATCAGTCAGTTCAATTTTCTGGAGTGGGGTTTGCTAAGAGAAATCGAACAAGTGATCTGAGTTACAGTGAAGAGCAGTGAGTACATAGCAGAGAGGCAGAGATAGAGCCAGAGGGCCAACGCAGTGATTGAGGAGGCTACATAGAGCTAGCAGGAGCCACGCAGAGGCAGCCAAAGACTGTGTAGAGGCTGAGGGGCCTGCGTGGGTGACGTAGAAGGCCAGAGAGCTGACGCAGAGAGTCAGAGGGCTGACGCAGGGGGTTCCAGAGCTACACAGAGACTAGCAGGGCTGACATAGAGCCTTGGAGAAGCGCCGAAAGGATTTTCATGGAGCATACTAGTGCTGAGAAGCTGAATATCTGCTTCTAAGAAGAGGTATTACTGTCGTGTAGAAATCTTTGTTGGGTGATACAGTTTGGCACCCTAGTTGTACTCAAGAAAGCTGCTTAATAATAAAACCCTAAGAACTGCTACACCAGTTTTCCCAAGTTAGGTTTTTCCGGGGACGATTGTTCAAAAATAACTGTGTCCTGTTTGTGTTTGTCTGTTATTTCAGTTGATGATTTGTATATGAGTTGAGGTTGCATTTGTGTTTATTTTCAGTATTTATATGAATAAATAACTTGTTAAGGAATAAACAAGTAGGTGAAATAAACTAGATAATGCAAGAAGAATTTTTGATGTGTTAGATTCAAAAATTTCAACATGGTATCAGTAGAGTGTTGTAGATCACAGGAAAACTGAAGGCACCAACAGAAATCAGAAAATTTGCAGCAAGAACAGTTGTCTCAAGAGACAAACTTGTTCCTAAGCATAAGGCAGTAGAGAAAGAGTGACGCAGAGGGCCTGCGTCTTCATTTCAAGCCAGAGAGAGGGCTAGCACAGAGGCAATAAGAGGCAGAAGAGGCTCACGAAGAGACACATCATCCTACTAAGCCAAGTACGAGTGATGCAGTTCGCCAAAGGAGTGATTTAGCCTTTGTCTGAATTGAGCAGAGTTGGAAGGCTCAGTTTCTTTAGTTGCTGGGGCATAGGGCACTATGGGAAGATTGTGGATTAGGAAGCTAGTGGGGTGTTGTTGTTGTCGAAGCAGAACAGTACTTAATGGGATAGAACCAAGGTAGAGGGAGTCGCTACCTTAGCAGATTTCTAGCCAAGAAATCCAGATCCATGTTGTAGGTGCAAAGAGGATCGGAGAGAAGCGGTTCGACAATTGGCAAGAGGATTTCCAGGAGGGAAATCGAGACTCAGAGGGAGTCTAGGAGAGAAGTTGAGACACAGAGGGAGTCCAGAAGAAGAGTAGAGATGGCAATGAACGGACTGAGGGATCAAGACAGGTTGGACGGGGCCTCCAACTTTGTCATTTTGAAGGCCATGATCCTATCTGTTCTGGATAGATATCGCATCAAGGGCTTCGCCTTGAGAACCATGGCTATCCTAGTGGACCCAGCTGATAATGAAAGGTATGAGGATGCAATGGTGAAGGCAAAGTGCATAATCCTTGATGGGGTCGAGGATCATGCAATACCGCATATTGCCGAGTAGAACACAGCAAAGGAGATGTGGAATACCTTGACGACATTGTATCAGGGAACTTCCATCCAGAGGAAGATGTTGTTCGAGAATCAACTGCGGTCGTATCAGATGCAGAAGGTGGAGCAGATAGATCTATACCTCAGCAAATTGCAAGGAATTCAAGACCAACTTACTTCTATAGGGGCCACACCGAATCAGGAGTTCATGGTGAGGACTGCCCTGAATGCAATCTCTGAGGATTGGGAGACATTTGTCCAAAGCATTTTGGGCAGAGTTGATCTTCTAGGATGGGAAGAGATGTGGGCAGCTCTTCGCCAAAAAGAGATCAGACGATTGACCAAGGTGGGAAGTAGCAGCAAAGGAGGTCGAATCAAGAAAGAGGAGGAGGAGGATGCGGCTCTGGCATCTACGGGACAGTAGGGGAAGAGGAAGAAGAAGGACATATCCAAAGTGAAGTGCTTCCATTGTGGGAGCTAGGTCATTATGCAACCCAATGTCCCAGGAAGAAGAATAAGGGAGAAGCTTTTGACTCCACGGCAGCTCCGGCTAAGGCGGAGAAAGAAGTCGAGACTAATGACGACTGTGGCATGAGTGCTCATGCACCTCTAGAGAAGAGGTGGGGAGACATCGAGCTATAGTCAGGAGGACTACAGAAGATTAGGGGGCAGGATCCTTGAGGTACCCAAACTCTTGAATCATCTTTGGCTACGGAAGCCTCGAAAGACAGTAGCAGGATGACGGATGTCGATAGAAGCAAGATGCGGATGGAGTGACAAGGCATTGCTACAGTGCAAAGGTCTGTAGCAGCACAGTCGAGGTTGTTACAGTGTGAGAGGCACAGAGGTGGTTGCAGCAGTGCAAAAAGGCATAGAGGAGGTTGTAGCAGTGCGAGAGGCACAAAGGTGTTTGTAGCAGCACAAAGGCAGCAGAGAGAGCACCATATAGCAGCAGAGGTAGCTTCAGCATCAGGAAGCTTCTAGGCTGACAAGGATGTCAGTACTTGGGTAGATTAGTTACTTACTTCTCGATAACTGAGTTGCAGTGTAGCAGTGGCAATGGTAGTGCTATGGGTAGCATGATGCAACGTGTTGAGAGGGAGCTACAGTACAGATATAGCAGTGGCAGTGGCAGAGCCATGGGCAGCAATACAGAAGGCAACAGTGCAGTGGATGTTGGGCAGCAGGCCAAACATCAGCACAGGTACCGGTGCTGGAGGATCACCTCAGTGGTGGAGCATTACTAGAGCACATTTCTCGCTAAGAGGGAGTATTGATTTGTGGTAGCATTGGATGTGCTCTAGCCATGAAAATTGGTGGAGAAGCTAAAGCACATGAGATCTCCAAGACCCAGAAATAGTTTGGGAAATTCCACCCAGTTAGAGAGATGTTAAAATAATTAATATTTTTAATGGAGTTCCTAAGTCTAAACTTAGGAAAATTAAAATATTAATGGGTATTAATATAAAACTGGGTGAGAAGGTTCTTAATGACATGGATCAAGCCAAATCTAATCTTAGTCATTGATTAGGGACTTAATCTTGGTCGTTGAAAACTCAACAAGAATAGTATAAGAGGAGGCTTGAGGGTTAGTTGGAGACACACCAAGATTGATCAGTCAGTTCGATTTTCTAGAGCAGAGTTTCCTAAGAGAAATCAAACAAGTGATCTGAGTTGTAGTGAGGGGCAGTGAGTACATAGCAGAGAGGGAGAGATAGTGCCAGAGAGCCAGCGCAGTGACTGAGGAGGGTACGCAAAGCTAGCAGGAGCCACTTAGAGGTAGCCAGAGACTGTGCAAAGGCCGAGGGGCCTGTGTGGGTGACGCAGAAGGCCAAAGAGCTAACGCAAAGAGGCAAAGGGCTGACGCAGGGGGTTCCAAAGCTACGCAGAGGCTAGCAGGGCTGGCGCAAGGGGTTCCAAAGCTACGCAGAGGCTAGCAGGGTTGACGCAGGGCCTTGGAGAAGCGCCGGAAGGATTTTCATGGGGCAGACTAGTGCTAAGAAGCTGAATATCTGCTTCCAATAAGAGGTATTACTGCAGTGTAGAAATCTCTGTTGGGTAAGCCAGTTTGGCACCCTAGTTGTACTCAAGAAAACTGCTTAATAATAAAATCCTCATAACTGTTGCATTGGTTTTCCCAAGTTGGGTTTTTCCGGGGACGATTGTCCAAAAATAACGGTGTCCCTTGTGTGTTTGTCTGTTATTTCAGTTGATGATTTGTATATGAGTTGAGGTTGCATTTGTGTTTATTTTAAATATTTATATGAATAAATAACTTGTTAAGGAATCAACAAGTAGGTGAAATAAACCAAATAATGCAAGAAGAATTTCTAATTTGTTAGATTCAGAAATTTCAATAATTGCTCCTCGTTGAACCATATCCCGGATAAAGTGGTACCTAATATATATTTGCTAGGAGCGACCATGAAACGCGGAATTCTTTGATAATTGAATCCTACTCTGGTTGTCACAAAGGATCACGGTGGTATCGAGCACATGTCCAGACAGCGCACTGAAGAGATTCCCCAACCAGATAGCTTCACATGTGGCCATACTTGCAGCTATGTACCTGGCCTCAACGGTGCTTAAAGAAAACGACTTCTGCTTCTTGCTCATCCAGGATATCGAAGCAGAACCCAAAGAGAAACAGAACCCAGAAGTGCTCTTGCAATCCATCACAGTGCCTGTCCAGTCAACATCAGAATAACCAAGCAGCCTCATATCTCCGGCAGTGTATCTCAGTCCATGAGTGAGTGTCCTGAAGGTTATCTCAAACGATTCTTGCCACCAATCCAATGTGAGTGATGAGGCTCAACCATATATTGGCTCAACATGCTAACTACAAAAAAATATATCCGGACGGGAGTTCACCAAGAACATCAGTGCTCCTATGGGTTGATGATACTCAGAAGCATTTCCTAATTCAGGTCTGGCAGCACATAACTTCTTAAAGTAAGTTCCATCAGGGTAGTCACAGGCTTGTAGTCCACCATTCCAAATTCAAAATCCAACTCCCTCTTACGTTTGTAAATGAGAGGGTTTGCACTTGTCAGAAAGAGGTCATCCATATAAAGCACCAATATGAGAGGTCTATCATCCACAACCTTAAGGCAAAGGTTTGGATCGGCTTCACTCCTAGTGAATCTCAACTTTATCAGACAGTTGTCAATCCTCTCACACCAAGCACGGGGTGCTTGCTTCAAACTATAGAGAGCTTTCTTCAACCTACATATATGAAATTCCTAATCATGAACCTCAAGCCCCTCGGGACGTTCTACATCTGTGGTCTTGATATTACTAGAGGGGACTGGTTCCCTTATAAGCCTTCCCTCTGTACATCCCGGACATATACCTTCATGCTCTTCTTTGAACTCAGACATCCCTAACACCATCTGGCTCACATCGGGTAGGGCCTTACAATCAAGATGGGCAGACCTCCGGTGCCTTTGAAAAGATGTGTCGCAAGACATCGTCTCTAAAAGACTTCCTGCAACTTGATACAAAGTGCCAACCCTAAGCCCAAGATTAATAGAAACTTTAAAATTCCTTTTCCAAACACATACCTTTCCATCGATGACTGCCACCTTGTAACCTTTGTCTTCCATTTGCCGAAATGGACACCAGGGTCTTCTTGAGATCAGGTACATATAGAACTTCTTGTAAATGAATCTTGTTACCTTAAGTCAATTTAAGGGTAACATTCCCTACACCCTTTACTGGATAGGTGGCATCATCTCCAAGAATAATCTTCAAGCTTGTTTCCTTCTCTATCAGATTAGAGAGAGCTTCCTTGTATCCGGTGATGTGCTTTGAAGCACCACTATCAATAAGCCAATTTCCCAAAGTGTCCGGAGGAGAGGTAGTGGAGAGGGCCGATATAAGATAATACTCCTTTTGCTTATTGTTAACAACATTTGATTCTTCATAACTGGAGTTCCATGCTTTCTTGTAGGGTCGACCATTTCCTTGATATCCTGCATTCCTTTCTCCTTTGTCATTGGACCTACCATTTCTTTGATAATGGTTGTTGTAGTTGCCCTTGGAGTGATTGTGATCATCATCATGTGATGTGTCCCTTCTATTTGGACACTCCCTTGCATAGTGGCCAATCTTATTGCAAACAAAGCACCTACCTTTCCTTCCTCCCTTAGATCCAGGCTTTCCAAGGATATGACCTTTAGACCCACCATTGATTCTCCTTTTGGCATGAGCGGAGAATGCAGTAGGGTTACTTCCATTAGAGGGCAATTCTTGCTCCACCATCCTGGTTTCTTCTTGAATGCATCTTGACATCAATTCTTCAAACCTTGGAATTCGATCATTATTGAGAATAGTGGTTTTAAATATATACCACTCGGGTGGGAGTCCTCCAAGGGTAGTGATAGTAAGTTCCCTGTCATATATGATTTCTTCAATTGATAGAAGATCATTCTTGATCTCAGTGATCCTTAAGGAGTAGGACTGAATATCTTTGTCCTTGCCCTTCTTAATATCCTTCAACTTATTTTTGAGGAACAAAATTTGATTTGCATCACTAACCATGAACATGCTTACCAATCTGTCTAGATCTCCTTGGAGGTGTTTAGATCGGAGATGTAGGCCACCAAACACTTGTCAATGGAATCTCTCATAATCTTCTTCGCTTTGACTTCAACCCTAGTGTACCTGTGCTTTCTAGCAGTCGGTGCATTTGATGGAGGGTCAGGGATTTTACCCTTCACATAATCCAACACTTCTTGTTCTTCCAATGTCATATCAGGAGACATCTTCCATCCGTGATAGTCAAACTTTTCACGGAGCTTGTCTTCAGCTGGGAAGTGGGATGAGGAACCCATTGAGCCTTTGACCTTGTCAAACTATTTTCAGTGATTGCTCTTTCACTCTTGCTTGGGCTTTGTCTTCACCTCAACTCTGAAACTGTGTTAAATTTTGGTATGTTCTATGCGTAAGAGCAATTTACTTCAATTTTCTTGTTAGCCCAATATCAATGTCCAATTTAGCAATTTCATTAGCATGACAGTAAAATGCAGATAGAACATAAACCTACATAGTAGAAGACAAACCAAGACAAGAGGACACAAGATGTGGCATCAGCCAGGGACAAATCCCAATGTGGGGAAACCCTTGATTAAAACTTCTTATGTTCTTCAATAGTTTAGCAGAGAGAGATATACAAATGATTTAAAGTCAATATTGACTTGCCAAATAGGAGATCAGACATCAGAGATCTTCACCATGAAGATGACACAATGAGGTTGCAGTTCTGAAACCAAGGACTGAAGATTTCTATACAGCAGATGATAGCCCTAGAACAGCTCAAGTAATCACCCAGAGTACTACGACTTTCCTTCCATAAGACCCTCCTTCCTTCGCTGCATCACTGATTATGTCAAAGTTGCTAATCTGGCACCATTTACATGTTGCAGGGACTGGTGCTTTTCTTGGCAAACCTAGTCACTAGTTAGGGCACAAACTCTGTCTGCTATAGCACCATAAATACACCCAACAACCCACCTATTAGCTACGGCTTTTCTTCACACAGTCCCTCCAACTATACGCTGCCTTATAGGGCTGCTATCCTTGCTGAACGTAGCACCTAAAAGCCTCCAACTACTGGCTATTGCCTGCGGCCTAGCCCAGCGGTGGACTGTAACTTTGGTCCCCTCAGTGCCCCAAACAGCCCTTAAACAACAGTGCCTTGCTTCTCTTTTCTGTGGCTTCTTCTGCCCTGCAAACCAAGCTCAAGAACAGCCCTATCATGCCCAAACAGCCCTGAAATAGACCACGTTGTCACCTACAGCAATGTGGCTTTATCACGCTGATTTTTCTTGACTCCTTCACGTTGTTAATGGCTCCTTTTGCTGCCGTCTCTCCTTTACTGCGGCCAGATCTCCTTCATTAACAACTATTATGGCTCTCCTTCAACTGCGTATTATGCTCTCCTTTAACTGTGTAATTAGGGACACGAATGGATGAGGACTTCCTTTACTGCGTATAAAAGCTTCTTTGGACAGCAGATTGGAGTTCCTCTTGCTGCAAATAAGATGCTTCTTTAGACTGTGTATTAGTGCTCCTAGGATCTGCGGCTAGGTCTTCTTTTAGACCTATGGCCAACGCTTCTTTTAGATCTGCGGCTAGGGCTAGATCTCCTTTGTAAGACTGCGTCTAGGTCTCCCTCTTGACCTCTCTTTCCACCAAATCTAAACGAGTGGAGAGAGATCATGAGAGATGTGTGTGTGACAAATTACTTGAGGCCTCCTCTATTTAAATGCAATGTTGAGGTTGAGCTGGGGGTAATTTGGTTGCTGGCCGACCTTGACAATTTGTCAAATAATATAAATAAATTCATATATCCATTAATAAATGTCGAAATCGGATGATCTTTAGATCAATCCTACACCTCTAGAAGAGACGTATCCAAGAAAAATATCAGCTACCATAAATAAGATCACCCACATATAGTTTGGCCCTAGTTGCCAATTTTAACAATTATCCTCGTCTTTGCACTTCTTAATATCCTTCAGCTTATTTTTTAGGAACAAAATTTGATTTGCATCACTAACCTTGAACATGCTTACCAATCTGTCATAGATGTCCTTGGAGGTGTTCAAATCGGAGATGTAGGCCCCCAGATGCTTGTCAATGTAATCTTTGATAATCTTCTTCGCTTTGACTTCGCCCTTGGTGTACTTGTTCTTTGTAGCAGCCGGTGCATTTGATGAAGACTCAGGGGTTTTACCCTTACACATAATCCATCACTTTTCGTTCTTCCAATGTCAAATCAAGAGACATCTTCCATCCGTGATAGTCAGACTTTTCATGGACCCTGTCTTTAGCCAGGAAGTGGGATGAGTAACCCATTGAGCTTTTGACCTTGTCCAATTGTCTTCGGTGATTGCTCTTTCACTCTTGCTTGGGCTTTGTCTTCACCTCAGCTCTGATACCATGTTAATTTTTGGTATGTTCTATGCTTAAGAGCAGTTTACTTCAATTTCTTAATTAGCCCAATATCAATGTCCAGATTAGCAATCACATTAGCATGATAGTAAAATGCAGATAGAACATAAACATAAACAGTATAAAACAAGCCAAGACAAGAGGACACAAGATGTGGCACCAGCCCAAGACAAACCCCAATGTGGGGAAACCCTTGATCAATTCTTCTTATATTCTTCAATAGTTTAGCAGAGAGAGAGGTAGTACAAATATACAAATATGAGATTTATGACAACAGTAGAAAAGACTTGACCAAAGAAGACGATGTTGGTCAAACAGGACAGAATCTTCCTCTGAAGATCATTCATATGGTACCAACGGGATGTTCAGTAAACTGAGCCAATCATGGTCAAACCTTGACCCAAAACATCTCCCAGAACTCTGATGTCTTCTTGCTACACTAGTTGTCGCTGCTTCATGAAATATGACACATTCAATAATAGATTTGTTGTTGTCATCATGATCACTGGTTAGGGCACCAAGCACTATTGTAACAGTCTTCCAACAATCATCAAAATAGCCTAGGACAACTCTTTGGTTATGTTGTTGATCTGGGCATATATAAGCCCTCAAACACCCATATACAATCCTTGACTATGGTGTTATGGACTACGGCCTAACACACTGTCTTCCTGTAGCTTCCATGCAGCATAAACATTATTCCTTGTCCCTCAAATGATACCCCAACAGACTTTTTCCTATGCTCCTCTAACTAACCCACTTACAAGAATAAAACAACCTCACACAGTCACAAAGGGATGCCCAAACAGTCCCTTACCCATACCTCTTTCACGTTGTTAACAATTTTATACTAGATGTGTTAGGGCTCCTTCTTCGCTGTGAATTAGGGCTCCATTCACTGTGGCTTTAGGTCTTCTTTTGTTGTGGATTAGGGTTTTTATTGACTGTGTATTGAGCCTCCTCTTTGTTGTGGATTAAGCCTCCTTAAACTGCGCTTGAACTCTTTCTTCACTGCGGCTAGGGCACCTAGTCTTGTTGCGACTAGGACTTCACAAACTGCTACTAGCGCTTCATTATTACAACAGCTAGGTCTCCTCGCTGAGCTACGTATTAGGCCTCTTCTTAACAGCATATAGGAGCCTTCCCTTTAACTGCAACTAGATCTCCCACTTGACCTCTCTTGCCACCAAACCCAAACGAGTGGAGAGAGATTATGAGAGATGTGTGTAACAAATGACTTGAGGCCTCCTCTATTTAAATGCAACGTTGAGGTTGAACTGGGGGTTATTTGGTTGTTGGCTGACCTTGACAAATTGTCAAATAATATAAATAAATTCATATCTCCATAAATACATGTCGGAAGCGGATGATCTTTAGATCAATCCTACACCTCTGGGAGAGAGGAATCCAAGAAAAATATCAACTGCCGTGAATAAGATGACCCAAATGGAGTTTGGCCCTAGTTGCCAATTTTAAAATGTGCTGACAAAGCCACTATCCCGAATAAAATTTGCATATTTTGGAGAAAAGCTTGGAGTGGCTAAAAATCCCTCCATAAGAGAGAGGGAACACTGACTATATTGCATTACGAGAATGACAATCTTCCTTGTCATGAGATCTATGGTATAGTTGGAAGATTGTCATGAATACTCCCTTCAGGGAGTATGGTAACATGCCTTCAGTTTATCATGCTTCATCTCTCCCTAAGAGGAGATTGATGGTGTGTTGGTTTTCATCTGTACATGGGGAGGAGATTGATGGTGTGTTGGTTTTCATCTCTCCATAAAGGATATTGATGGTGTTTTATTTACAATCTCTCCATGAAAGGAGATTGATGGTATGATCCCTTCCTTAGTTGTTGAAGGATGAGTCATCTTTGTGAGAGAGATTGGACTGTATACCTTTCCTTATGATGAGTTTGATCTCTCTTTTGATATTTGGTGAGACCAATTACTTGGTTGGGGAGACGGATTGTGAGAGAGAGAATGAAGAGTACCTCCCTAGCTAAGAGGGAGGGTTGAAAAAGCATAGCATCAATTGGTACTTTCATTGTAAATTTATAGAAGTCAAAAATAAATTGGTCCTGGAGAGGTCGGCTCCATTGGTTATACATGACTTTTCAAGGGTCATGACCCTTCACTTTGATCATTATAAATACACCGAAGTTGGAAGTCATTCGATCATCACATCAATCATCAACAAATTCATCTCTTCTACCTCATTTCACTCACGTACGAAAGAAGAAAGGAAGGTTTTATGTTTAGCATTGACTTGCATTGGCCGAAATGAAATTTGGTTGTTTGACTGAACTTGGAAGAAGACCAAACTTTGCGTTGACCTCATAATTTTTTCCTTTGAACCTGTTGATCTCGCTTTGAAATTCTCGGACCTATTGACTTCAGACTGTTGCACCTGCATTGACCACAGTGGACTTCTGTTGACCGAATTTCTACAGTGCTGCATTTTGATTAGACGTTGACTGGACTTTGACACGGTACTTGCAGCAACAAAATTAGAGATTGGTTCTCTCTCATTTGGACATTTTTGACTTGGTTTTTATGGTCAAAAGGTTGAGCTTTAACTAATTGTGATTGGACAAATTGAATTGGAATCTCTCTCATAAGGAAAGTTGATTGGGTTTCCCGTGAGTGGGTTTTGCCCTAGTCATTGACCTAATTTTGGTCTCTTTCTCTACTATGATCTCCACTGCTCATTGGTTATGGTTGTGATTTTTCAAGAGTAACAGTTTCATGATTAATATGCTCTAAGTGATATATATATATATATATATATATATATATATTATTGAATGCTCTAAAGAAGATTTTAATATCATTGGAAGTAGTTACCAAATTTGTAAAATTTTCTCTAGTCCTCCTTTCACTAGAAAAACAACAATCACCCCTACAAAATGCAAGCTCCTATAAAACCATGAGTCCTCACAAGAAGCCTCCTAATGTCCTCCAATCAAATCAAGGACGAGATCACCGAGATGAATATTTTAAGGGACAAGCATGGTCCAAACTTTTCCAAACAAACAAAATGGATACAGATTCAAACTAATAAGGCATATCTAAGAGACCTAATATATTACCTCACATGGTTTTTGACAAGGCTTTGAGTTGTGATCTTGGGCTTACAATGGTGGTGAATGATGCACTGGAAAAAACCTATGTACTCCCACTGACAGAAGTGTAACAGGGCTTTGAAAGGGGGGAACCATAGCGAAGTAGTTGTACTTTATTTGATTTTCTCATAACCTCTTAAGCTTTTGTTTTAGCTTGATTTAATTTAAGGTTCACACCTTTTTTTTTTTTCTTTTTTGACCCTCTTTTGTTCACTTGATGAGTTGCCCATACCTTAAGGGGCATTGAATTTATGGCTGAAATAAAGGGAAATTGATGGAAAGCATCAAATATGGAGGTGATGTGACTATGCTACCTACATTTAAGTCCTAGTAGTCCCTAGTGCAATAGCTTAAGACACTTATCCAAAGGTAATTATATCCCAACATGGTATGATATAGTACCAAGGTAACATCTTTACTTGGTTACAAGTGATAAAACATCCATATAATGCTAAATACGCTTCACAAACAAGTCAAAACCAAGCATCACTTCTAAGTAAAGAAATCCACACAATGAACCATCCCAACAATGGCCTAAAATATCTTGCAATGTCATCAAAACACAACTGATATTGAGAAAATTAGGCACCATAAATGATATGCCACTGAATCCATGAAGATTTGTGAGCCCGGGAATACACTTGACAGTTTGGAGAAATAGGTCTTGTTACCCACCAGCATTGGGTAACCCTATAAGAGAATTTTTCTCCTAGATTTGTCTTTAGCCAACAACCCCTTGTAGCCACCAGATAGCTCGATGTGCCACCATTCTCTGCCACTTGAGCCATTCATTATGTGCCCTCGCCCATCTGTTATGATTGTATGATTGAAGGCGGGCCTTCCAACCCTGAAGGTATGAATTTTCTTTATGTAATTGGGTGTTTATGCTTGCTTTTCTTAGACACATCTAGACATGGATTAGTAGGGGGTTCAGCGAAAGGAACGGGCTTGATCTATACTCTTGTCCCCTTGTCCCAACTTGGTAGTTAATCTTATATCCTAGTTCCGTGTGATCTCCTCTATTTGCTACTAGCTTTAGGAGTGGCACTACATGGGAAACCCTGATTTTGGTTGTGTGGTCCCACTTCCCAATACCATATATCTCACTCTCCTGTGCTCATTATAACCCCCTTTTACATTTTCCCATATGGGTCCACATTTGTCCATGGGGTCCATAAGGAGTTAACCCCCCCCCTTGTCCACACTTTAAGTCAGACCTAGAACGATGCCCTGAAGGTTAGTGTAGCTAAAAAGAAAGTTAAAAGCACAATTTGGCCACTTACATCAGGGAGTGTACCACAAAATGCAAAAGATGGTTGGGACATAAAAATTTAACACGTGCGCAAAAGCCAAACATGAGCTCTACCCCCTACCACTATGGGCATCACCCTGGTTCCTATGGCCCCTATGAGTGCCCCCTATATCATTAAGGAATCCATGATTGTCCCAACCCCTCGTGGGTAATGAACTACCCAACCTTAAGGGGGTAATCACTGCTACATCATTCACATCATACTCTCATCCCCTAGAGCCCCAAGCAATAAAAGAAAGAAAAATTAATAAATGGCAAAAGGCATATGAAGGGTGGAAAAAAAAGGTCGAGGTAACTCATGTACCACGATTTCTCCCGCATACATCTATACACCTGATGTGTGGACTTCATCATAGCTACCCTTGTACCATGGCATGTGGCTTGGAGCCTTCTCCGTTGCCCCACTCCGTTCCACCATCATTTCACATGACACTTTCAATTTAACAGATGTACCATGGACGTTTTACCCCCTTAGAGGTTGAGACCACCTAATAGGGTCCTTTATTAGCCTCTCTTGTTGAGCTTGGTGACACCTATATAATCTAAAGGCCATTGGAAGGGCATTCCACTATGAAGTGTCCACTTTTGCCCCTAGTTAGCAAGCTTATTTACTCAATTACACTAAAGGATTATTGTACTGGAAGGTGAGGAGACACATTGGATCTTATACGAGATTGGAGGTGGGTCTCCATTTGGACTTGGCCTCCCTAAACGAGGTCTAACAGCAGTGTGGAAAAGGTCTGCAAAAAATCCCGATTTAATCCTATAAACGCGATTTTTTGAACTAAATGATTTAATCCCCCGACTTTTTGGTGACTTTTTCACAAAGGAAAAAATCGTGATTTTTTCCTTATACTCCCGATTTAATCGAGAGTTGACCCAAAAACTCTGCCTCCTTTCCCAGGTCGTGGATAAAGAGGCCGCAAAGGTGAAAAAAACTGTAAATTGAAGCTTCCATCCATGCATTTTCAAGTTATTGCATTGTATTGTTTGTCATACTTCTTGCGAGCATAGTAGTCTCATTTGAAATCTGTTAGTTTTGAGGTTAAGATATGTTTTTGTTTTCCAAGGAAAAACAAATCTTTATACTTCATATTTCTAGTTAGAAAGCAAAGTATACATTGGCTAAGCCTCCAGGCTTTCAGTGATCCAGACTCTAACAACCACTACCCCTTCAAAAGATTACAAAAGTACCAAAAGGACAGGCATACAATAGTGTTCCATAGAAAGAACCCCACACCATCAAAAGCATTGTTACAGTTGTTGAATGCTTCCATAAGAAACAATAAAGAGAAGGTCATGAAGATCAAATAACAACAACTTGTCCCAAAAAAACAAAATCAGTGCCTCAAAAAAGAACCCATTTTTCAGACAGGACCAAAGTACTTGTGAAATCTTGTGACAGCAAAGATCCTTCCTGCAATGAGAGAACATTTTGAAAGGGAATCTTCTTTTGTGGTGAACTCCTTGTAAATGTGGGGAAAGGTTATGTATCAGAAGTGGATTTTACCTCCAAGAGTTTTTGAATAATAGATGCCAAGGCTAGGTTAGTAATCTGACATCTACTGTTTTCTCAGAAAATAAGCAGCTTGGAGTCACCAAGCGTTAATTTTCACATCTACTGTGATACTCACTGTTAATTTTCATTGGACCTACCACCTGACACCTTATTACCCAAGCAGATTACAATCTACCGAATAAATGCATGACTTATTTCTTAATACAATTAGGAAAAAAAAATTAAAAGGGGAAGAGGATCTCAGTGACTGATGACTTGATGACTTTTAGATGACTCATGATATGCATTTATTATATTTTTTGTTGATATTTTGACTCTTGAGAGTTGAGACTCAAACAGGACTCAAAATTCAAGAGTTGATTCACTATTTTGATCTCTGATGTAGCACTAGACTTCATATACATATTATATATTAGCTTACTTTACATGTTTATGTGGAAATGCATTTATTTGATGTTGTGGATACTCTAGATGTTAAAAAAAAAAAAAAAAAATTGAATAATTTTGTGTTTTTTTAATTTTGCCGACTTTTTCAAAAAAATCCCGACTTTGACGAGTTTTTCAACTTTTGGACCCTTGTCGAATTAATCCCGACTTTGACTTTTTCCACATTGGGTCTAAGCCTTCCAGAGGGTCATATTGGCACTAGTAGGGTGAGCATTGAGAGCCATGGGCCTTCACCATGCCATGGGCTTCTTCAGCGCCATATATTACTTGTTTGTGCCCTAGTCATACAAAAATGATGACGCACTCGGACCACATTGCACAGGCCACACATTTGCACATGACACTTGGCAGTTGATCCAACGCCCAGATGGGGTTTTGTCTCATCCGAAGAGACACAGGAGAGCATGCATCATCATTCTAGCCCTTATTGATGGAACATTGACATGTTTGATCTAGTTGGAGACCCATGAGATCCTTGATTGTGCCCCACACCCACTTGGGAGCACCACGGATATTTTGCTTAGAAACCAAGAGGCCACCCCCTTGGTCATCATTTTGGGAGCCCTCCTCTTCATCATGGCACACAGAGGACTTATCTTGCCCTTCCAATGGCCCTTGGCACCATTATTTTATCATTTTGGCCTCATTAGGAGGGCTTATTTTATACTTTTGAGTTATTTGGTGGGCTTGTCACCAATAGGATTGTTATTTTGCACATTAAAACATTTATAGGGGCTTCATTAAGCTAATTAGACCAAATTGAACTTGTGGAGGCTCATATAAATAAAAGGAGAGCCTCATTTGTAATTGTTCATCTTTTGGATAGGGATTTTCTCTTATTAAGGAATTTGGACCTGTAATTGATGGACAAAATTGGATGTTATTGGTGCATTTTGATGTTTGGGATTTTTGCTATCTTGTCTTGGAGCTTCTAATTGAAATTGTGATGAATGGATATACTGGCATTATCTTGTAAGTGTTGTTTTCATGCTCTATCTTTACTTTGTTGCATGTCTAATGTATGGAACATCTTGTCATAATCTTACATGTGCCCTAATTTTATATGAATTCATGAATACACTAGGATTTTGAAGTACTGCATGCATTACACATTAGATAATTTGAATGAATGTTCCTAGAGTCTCGCATTGCTTGTTGTATCCTCGAATCTCCATCAACCTTTGCCAAACGAAGTATAAATACTTCTTGTAGTTGGGTTGTTGCCTCTTAGGGTTAGCGAAAGTTGCATAGGTCTCCTTGATAGATCGAAGTTTTGTCATCAAAGGAAATCTAGACTCCATTTTTCCCAATTGTCAAGGCACTAGGTCTCATTCTTAGGTGATCAACCCTCATACATCTTTCTTCACCTTTTTCAAAGTTTTGCCCTAACCCTAGAAGGTCGACTAGGCCTTAGTGCGAATTGCATTAGAGATATCTCCTTGGGGTGCGAGTTGGTACACTATTGCATTTTGGTTTAGTCTAGCTACAATCAAAATTTGAAGCAATTCAAATGGCTAATTTGAGAGAAATCTCAAGCCCTAGCTCCATAATTAATTTAATCCTTGAGCTTCTTTGGTTAGTGGCATTCCAAGGTCATGCTCTTGAAAATTCAAAGGAAGTTAATCAATCGTTTACCTTCTTCATCCTTGCTTGACCTAGCAATCACATTAAGGGTCAATCTCTCTAAACCTTGGGCCTTGCTTGGATCATCCCCTAGGTCTCTCTTGTGGTCCCATACCTTTATATGGTAGTTATTTTATAAATCCTTTAGAGAGATATTGCCTCCTTAGGAAGCCTTTGGTCTAGGAGTAAGCTTTGTAATTGAATAACATCTCCTCCTAAGTCTAGGTCTCTCATTTAACCCTTTCTTGGACAGCCATTAGCTTCTCTCTGAAGCAATTATGCCATTATTTGAGTCTCTCCTTTGAATGAGCTTTGGGAATCACATTATACCTTGCACTATTGATCCTATCATTCAAGTGGTTTCCCTTATACTGAAACTCCTCCCATCATTGAAAGTCCATAAAGAGCAAGGGACACTGACTTAGGTGATAGTGGGTCTTTGTCCCATTGTAGTCATTTGGTTTAATAGTTGTCCCTTAGGTACCCCTCCTAGGACCCCTGCTAGCTGGTGTGACAACAGGTCCAAGTGGCAACAAATCACACTCGGCAAAGTGTCTCTAAGGTAGTTACCCTAAAGGAGTAATAGGTCTCACCTCTAATTGATCATTGGGACAATCTTTGTGGGTGTTAATTAAGTTCTAGTAACTTGTATGCATTCCCCATGCACAAACTGGCCTCATCTTGATGAATGACAACAACCATACACTGTTGATCTTTGTGTAGCATTGAGAGGTATTCCCATATGGATAAATGGTTTTCAAGTCGGCCTAGAAGAATTAAGAAAATTTTAATATTTGAAGTGACATGTCAGCCTAGGGAAGTCGAGTCAGCCAACTTATGAAGGGTGTGCCCCTTGGGTTACTTCACCTCATTCGACAAGTATAAATAGACGGTGTGATGTCCCATTTTCTCCACCAAGCAAGAGCAAGTTTCTTCTCTTTCTTCATCGTTTCTCTTATCCCTCTTGGACAGACGCGCGTGTGAAGCAAAAAGGTCGCATGAGAGCAGGAAGGTCATAGGAAGGCCACAAGAGCTACAACAATGGCACAAAAGACGCAGGAATGTCGATAGCTATAGTTGAAAAGGGTTAAAGAAGGGCTAGATGGGCTAATCTCAAAGGACAATAGGTTGGCCAAGTTTGACTAGTATTTTGACTTGGATATTGGCACACACAGATTTCTAGACAAATATTTGATATGAAAACCTTGCTGAAGAATAATTTCTCAGAAAGAAAAGTTGTTGGATTTTCTCCCAAGGCTAGGTTTCCTTAGGTAAAATTATTATCTCTATTATGCATGGTTGTCTTTCCATGACCATTAATGTTTTCGTTGCATTTACTACTGATATTTTCTTAAGTATAATTATTCAATGATAGTAGTAGCATAAAATATTGGTTGAAGATCATTAAGAAATAATTATCTAGCATAAAATTGTATCTACTGCACTCTTGCATAGAAAATTCAACATGGAGTCAGAGCTTTGTTGGAAGAGCAGCCTTTGAAGTAATCCTAAGAGACAGTGATCAATAACCTGATTGGTTTTTAGCCCTCTTGTCAAAATGGTGCCAAGTCTCAAACTAGTAGACGGGTTGGATGGTGCTACTAATTTCATATTTTGGAAGACCAGGATACTTCTTATCTTGGAAGAAAATGACCTTTAGAATCATGTGAAGGAAGTCATTCTAGAGCCAGAGGGCGTTAAGGAGAAAGCCAAGCATAAGAAGAATCAAACCAAGGCTAAGAGAATCTTGATACATTTTATAAAGCGCCACTTGATTCCACATGTTGTTGAGTTGAAGATTGCCAAAGAAGTGTATGATGCTTTGGTGGGATTGTTCCAGAGTGACAACACTAACAGGAAACTAACCTTGAGGCATCAACTTTGTAGTGTCATGATGACTAGATCAAATTATGTTGTCAGTTATCTTATGGGAGTCTCTCCGTTGAGAGATGAACTTGAATCCATTGAGATACCCCATTGATGACGCAGAGATCGTTACAATGACTCTCAATGGATTTCCTTTCACGTGAGATCCATTTGTTAGAGAATTTGCACATGAGAAAAGCTATCCAAGCTTGATAAGTTGTTGATTGATTGTGTCCAAGAGGAAGCCAGATTCTTGTCCAAGGATAGCTTATAGGGACCTCAAGATGAAGAAACTCAAGCCCTTGCAACTCATGCAAGGAAAGAAAAAGGAAGAAGCAATTTTGGAAGGTTTGATAAGAAGAATTCAACTAGAAGACCAGCTCTTGTTCAAGATCAGAAGAAGAAGGATATGTCAAATATCAGGTGCTTAAATTGTCATGATTTTGGACACTATGCCTCCCAATCTCCTCAAAAGAAAAGAAAGGAAAAGCAGCGTGCATCAATAGTTGATGTTGATGATAATAATGAAGATCAACTTCAAAAGAAGATTCCAGATTGATCCAGATGGATATCGGTGGCCACCCGCCTATTCCACTTGAACCCCCAGCACTGTTTCTTTCAGTTCCCTTAATTGTAGCACAGTTTACTATTTTTTGCAGCTTTTTCAGGTCCTAAACTTCCAAAGTCATTTTGAGGCCCTAAACAACATTTTTTTGGAAAACAGGAAAACCAGTAGGCTACTGCATGAGTTTGTAGTCAAAAGTTGTAGTCCTCAGATAGATCTTTCTAACAAGGTATTGTACACGTCAAACGAAGATTGTATGCCAAAGTTACGACCCAAAGTTGGTGCACCAACTAACCCCAACAAGGCCCACAAAATCTTGGCGCTTCATCTCCTAGGGTTAGGTTTTTGGATGTTTGGGATTTTCCCTTGTTTCTCAATAATAAAAAGACCTGCGAGCTTTATTGTAACACAGTTCATAGGATGTAGCTGCCACATCTCTTCTCAGAGATAAGTTACCATAGTCCGAGTTAGTTTATTTCCATTCTGCATGTAAACAGATTTCAATACTTTGTTATTAATGAGTTAAAGCTCAATTTTCATTGTAGCGCTGTATTTTTGTTTAAATTTGTATTTCATTTCGTTCTTGCATAAATCTGGATCAGTGGGGTATCAGAGCGGTCTACTCTTTCTTTGTTTTTTGTGCATGTCCCCAATGAGATCAATGTACAAGGAGTTTGGGCTTGAACTGGTTGAACCTTTGCAAGACCGGCATCATCGACCCTGGTGGCCTCCCATGGCGAAAAAAAAATACGAGGGAGTAGGAGATCCTCTCAAAATATTGCTCGAAGAAGTCTTCAAGCGACAAAGGAACGAGATGATGGGCAACTTTGGCCAGATCCTTCGGAGGATGCCCATAGGCAACACATCTTCATCCAGCAGCCACCCTGGAAGCGCCACTTCCTTTAAAGTACAAGTCAACTTTGACATTCCTATATTTGAAGGCCAGATAGATGTAGATGTCGTAGATAAATGGTTAAATCTGTTGGAAGGATATTTTTTGGTTCATGATTTTTCCAATAGGGAAAAGATTACTTTTTCACCTCAAAGTCACCCCCCACATCAAGGACTAGTGGGAAACCTACTGTGAGGAGAGGGATGAGAGGGAACCCTCAGTGTTTTCAGTTGCACCCACTTGGAATTATTTCTGAGACGCCATCATAGAACAATATTACCATGTCGGGAGCTACAAAGTATACAAAATGGACCACACTGCAGCAGGGAAGGAGCAAGATGTGTCAGAGTTCACAAATATTTTTCATACCCTTCGCACGAGATTGGGTATCAAGGATTCTAAGTGGCATCTGGTACTCAAGTATCGTGCATGTATACACAAATACATCCAAGACAAGATGGAGTTCCTGGACATCTCCTCGCTTGGTGTCGTCTATTGATATGTTGTCAAGATCTAACAGAAATTTAAACAGAAGAAGTGAGACTTTAATTTTGCGAATCGAAAGCAAGGAAAAGGCACCCCCAAACCACAAAACAAGGGACAAAGCCAAGGTGGGGTAACCCAAGACAAACCACCAAAGCTGCAAGCAAAGAACAACACCACGAAGACAAAGGACACAAGAAAGTGGTGCGAGTTCCACAAGAGGCTCACTCACAACACAAATGAGTGTTGAGCCAAGTAGTCAACGGTAGCTGAGCTGAAGGTTTCATAGTTAGATGCATGTTTTGACTCTGAGTCAGAACCCGACAAGGGTAATGACAAAGGGAGGCAGATTATTGATGCGGAGCCCAGTGCCATCGTTGCCACCACCAAGATCCAGAAGATTGAGCCCGAAGATCCAGAGGAATGGGTGTGTCTCTTCCACTCACAGATGAGGGTGAAGGCGTCTCCGTTGCAGTTCATTGTCGACTGTAGGAGCCAAAAGAACCTCATCTCAGCATAGGACGTTAAGCAGCTGGGTCTACCGACCACACCATGCCCACAACCATACACCATTGAGTGGCTCCACCAAAGACGAGATCTTCGCATTAGACAATAGCGTTATCTTCTTCCCTACATCATTAAACCCTCCACAGATGAGGTATTGTGTGATGTTGCTCCTCTTGAAGTTTGTGATGTATTATTAGGTCAATACTTGTGGAGCGTCATGATGTGTATGAGTCGAGGCCATCTCTTTGATATCTGCTAAGTAATGCAATAAGATCATCTCCCAGAACGAGAAATTTGCTTTATTTTTTATTCGTTCTCAAAGTAAGGGGAAGATCATGGCCACATCCATGGCTCCCACGAAGGGTTCCACCACACAGCAGAAGCATGTGGATAAGGTCGTGGAAGAATACAGGGACATGTTCTCCTTGCCCACAGGGGTACCTTCTCACTGTCAGGTCAAGCCTTCAATCAATCTAATTCTCAAAGCACCTCTACCCAATGGGTCGATATACCACAACTCTATTATGGAAAATGAAGAAATTTAGTGGCAGATCCAGGAGTTGTTACATAAAAGGGCACATCCGACCAAGTTCCTCACCTCGGGGAGCTCGATTGTACTTGTATAGAAGAAGGGTGGGACCTAGAGACTCTACATTGATTATCGAGCACTAAATAAAATCACTATCAGGAACAGGTATCGAATCCCATGGATTGATAACCTTATTGACCAGCTCGAAGGGACCAAGTATTTCAGCAAGATCGATTTAAAGTCTGGTTACCACCAGGTTCCAATAGAACCCACAGATGTATGGAATACCACCTTCAAATCCAAGGAGGGCCATTTTGAGTGGTTGGTCATGCCTTTCGGGTTGACAAATTCCCCTGCAACTTTTACGAGCCTAATGGATGACATCTTGTAGCCCTTTAGCAACTCGTTCATGGTTGTACATCTGGACGACATCCTCATCTTCAGCAAGAGTTGGGAAGAGCAATTGCAACACATTCAGCAGGTCCTTCAAACCCTGAGGCAGCACAAACTAAGTGCCAACATGGAGAAATGCACCTTTGGCATGATCCAAGTCCAGTATTTGGGTTACATCATTGACGAGCAAGGCATGCATGTGGATCAGGCTAAGATCCAAGTCATTCGGGATTGGCCAGCCCTAACCACTCTAACAGAGCTTTGAAGTTTTTTGGGCCTTGCCAATTTTTATTGAAGGTTTGTGTTGGGATTCTCTCATACCTCTTGACTTTTGAGTCAAGTTACCAAAGGTGAAGCAAAAGCAAAGTTGTTCTCAACCAAATTGCAACAAAAGGCATTTGTTGAGCTGAAGCATTGCCCTTTCTCTACACCAATACTCACATTGCCAGACCTAAAACAACCATTTGAAATTGAGACAGATGTCTTTGACTATGCTATTGGTGTAGTTCTCACCCAGCAAGGGCGTCCGATGGCATATCACAGTGACACAGTTCCTAACACAATTTGGAAATACCTGACTTACAATAAGGAGATGTATTCCCTTGTATAGGCTTTGCCAGCAATGGAAACATTACATTCTGGGGAAGGAGACAGTCTTCCACACAGATCATCGACCTCTGCAGTTTATACAAACCCAAGGGAAGTTGCAAAACAATCACCATCAGAAGTGGTCCACATATCTGCAACAATTCCATTTGAATATTAAATACAAGAAGGGCAGCACCAATCATGTTGCAGATTGCCTCAGTCATCCACAGGTTGCAGCACTAACCACTATTCTCAACTTTTGTGGCCACAAGACTTCTAGATGGGTGCAGCTAGATAAAAAAGATCCAAAGTTCGCCACCACATACCAGATGCTAGTGCCTCAACTATATAAAAATAATCCAAAGTTCACCACCACATACCAGATGCTAATGGATGGCAAGCAAGTTCCAAACTTCCACCTCTAGGATGCATTATTATGCTACCTGGGCCACCTTTGTGTTCCTTCAAGCGAGTGTGCCAAACTGATTTGGGAGGCGCACTACAGACAAGTCGCAAGACACTCTGGTGTGGAGAAAATTGTGGCCATACTACATATGTATTTTTATTGGCCAAATCTCTGATAAGATGTTGGAAAATACATCAGATCCTGCGCAGCTTGTGCCATCGCCAAGCCAACTATTCAGAAACAAGGCTTGTATACTCCTCTGCCTACTCCTAGCTAGCCTTGAGAATCCATCTCCATGGACTATATGTCTGGCCTTCCTTCTACCAAGTATAGCAACGATTGTGTATTTGTGGCCATCGACAGATTTTCTAAGATGGCCATATTGGCTATCTGCAAGAAGAGTATCACAGCATAGGCCACTACCAGACTCTTCTTTCAACGAGTGTGTGTACATTTTCGAATCTCACAAACCATTATATTAGATCGGGATAGCAAGTTTCTTAGCACGTTTTGGTCGATCCTTTGGTCATTGTTGGACACAAAGCTCACCAAGTCGACTGCATTCCACCCTAGACTAATGGTCAAACAGATATCGTCAAAAGGATGATTGTGCACATACTATGCATGCACAACTCTAAGAATCCGCGACATGGGATGAAAGTCTTCCCTATGTGCAAAACAACTATAACAGAGCTCTCCATAGCTCGTCTGCCCACAGCCCCTTTGAAGTGGGCCTAGGATTACAACCATTATGTCCCCTTGATGTTGCACTGTCTTTTGCAACTTCGCAAGAAAAATTTGCCCATGTTCGGTCTGACATTGATAAAGCCACCAAGTTTATTGAATGCATTCAACACATCCGCCAAAAAGTTCACAACATCTTGGAGATAGATGATACCAAATAAAAACAATGACATGATCAGCATTAGGTGCCCCATAAGTTTCAAGTGGGCAACAAAGTTTGGTTACATCTATAGAAAGAGCGCCTCGCTAGAGCCAATCGTAAGCTTTGAACACTCCAATACGAGCCTTACACCATTACCAAGGTTGCGGGAGACAACGCTTTCAAGCTCAGTATCCCCCCATTCCTTGGCTTGCACCCCGTATTCAATGTGGACTGCCTTCAGCGATACTTTACACCATTGCTAGACACATCAGACATTGCTGAGCAGTTGACACCAACAGAGCTCAACCTGGACTACATTGAACAAGCCACAATTGATCGGATCATGTACACACAGATCAAGAACACTTGCAAACAGAGGATCCAACTGTATAGAGTTGTCAAAGTTGGCCAACTCTTGCACCACGGCAAGTGGCTCAGCAAGGACCAAGTTCAGCAGAAATTTCCCCATCTCATGGAGGCACAACACAATGGGGACCGTTGCTACCTAAGGGGGGGACTAATCCAGGTGGATATTTGTGGCCACCCGCCTATTCCACTTGGACCCCCAACATTGTTTCTTTCAGTCTCCTTAATTGTAGCACAATTTACTATTTTTGGTAGTTTTTCGGGTCCTAAACTTTCGAAGCCATTTTGAAACCCTAAACGACATTATTTTGGCAAACAGGCAGACTTCGGCACGGATTTGCAATCGAAAGATGTAGTCGCCGAATATATCTTTCTAATGAGGTAGCATACGCGTCAAACGGAAATTGTATGTCAAAGTTACAACCCCAAGAAGTTGGTATACCAACTAACCCCAACAGGGCCCACAAACTTTTGGCACATCAACTCTTAGGGTTAGGTTTTTGGATGTTCGGGGATTTCCCTTGTTTCTCAGTGATAAAAAGGCCTGTGAGCCTCACTGTAACACAGTTCAGAGGATGTAGCCACCACATCTCTTCTCAGAGATAAGTTACCATTATCCGAGCTAGTTTATTTCCATTATGTATGTAAACAGTTTTCAGTGCTTTGTTATTAATGAATTGAAGTTAAATTTTTGTTGTATCTCTGTGTTTCGATTTAAATCTATATTTCATTTTGTTCCTACATAAATCTGGATCATTTTGTTCCTACATAAATCTGGATCACATATGAACTTCAGAAAATAAAAAATAATAATAAATAAATAATAATAAATAATAAAAATTAAAAATTAAAAAAAAAAGTACTTCTTTTGACATTCATTAATGATTTTTTTTAATGAAAGCCAAGAATGAGGTCTTTAACAAGTTCCAGGAGTTCAAAGCTCAGATGGAGAACTTGATAGAGAACAAGGTCAAGGTTTCGAGGTCAAATAATGGAAGAGAGTATACTTCCAATGACTTCAATGATTTCTGCAAGAAGGCAATGATCAAGATGGAGTTGACAGTTCCCTACAACCCTCAGCAATCTCTTCTTCGATCAAGAGATAAGTACTTCCAACCATATTTTTTCTCGTTTGATTTTTTGGCCAACCTCTTCTCCTTTTATTTTGTATGTTTTGGATATCATAAAATGATTACTTGGTTATGATTTTTTTCCTTTTTCCATGAATGGCATTTGCGGAAAGGAACAACAAGTCCATTGCGGAGGCTGCCAAGGCAATGATTCATGCAGCAAATGGCAACATCAAGAAGTACCAAGTGAGATTTGTGGAAAGAGGGTTCTCCCAAAAAGAAGAAGTAGACTACAAGGAGGTTTTTGCTCTAGTCATCAGATGGTTAGGTTCTTGTATGGCCTAAGGGTTCAAGCATAGACTCAGCAAGAGTGATTGGTGTTCAAGAGGGAGGATTGTATAGATTTTTAAGACATCCTGGACCGTGCTAGATGACTGGAAGAGCTTCCATTTCAGAGGGAGCAGATAGTCAGGCAAAGTGGAAGGGGTAGCCTTCCAAGAGGAATTCATGGGTTGACATTATCAAACTAGATGCTTAGAGACGAGAGGCTGTGAAAATTTCTAAATAGAAATCCAACTGCAGTGATTGATATTATTTCTTCTACTTATTAATTTAGAAATAAGTTATTCACAGTGTTTCTACAACAAATATCGAAATAAATTCTACTACAGCCTTCACAATAAAATACTACGAAAAGTAAATGCAAGGAAAAATACTAGCACAAGTATAATCACAATGACACAATTATTTTTGGACAATTGTCGCCGGAAAAACCCAATGTGGGAAAATCGGTGCAGCAGATGACGATTCCTTTATTGATCTTTAGCAAAAATCTCATGTACAAGATAACACCAGCAGAATAGAAGAGGAATTTCTATGAGAAATTTTACAAACAATATTCTCACGCTTCTCAGCGAGATTCTGACTCTGGAGAGGACCTGTTGCCCCCTCTGTGTCTCACTACGTCAGCTTCTACTTAGGGACAACGCAGTCCCAACATCACTGCCTCTGCGTTGTCCCTCCTCTATTCTACGTCTTCTTTCTGCTCTTGCACTCCCGACTGATGGTGATGCCCTCTCTCTCCATCTCACCTACAACTCTCTCTCTAATTCGATTTCCTCTTACCAGACTTTGAGAAGTGAGAAAATCAATTTTACTTGGGTAACTGAGTACTTACCTGCTGTGTGTTCCAAATGCCCATTGAAGTCCTTATAATCCTCCAATTGAGTAATCAACGGCCCAGATTAGATTTTGATCAATGGCTCAGCTCATATTGACTTTATCCTCGTCTTCTTCTATAAGTTTCACCCTCAGTTTAATTAATACCCCTTAATTATTTTAATTTCCTAAGTTTAGACTCTTAGGCACCCATTAAAAATAATTAATTATTTTAATAAAACTGTCTCCAGGTGGAATTTCCCAAAACAATTTCTGGGTATTGTGGAATACATGTGTCTGAACCTCCTTGCAAATTTTGAGGCTTAAAGCACATCTGATACTACCATATATCAACACTCTCTCTTAGAGGAAGGTGCTCTAGTGATGCAACCAGTTGAAGCATCACCCTGATTCTATGACATCTCCCTCTATGTTGTTGATGTCTGGCACCACTGTCCATCAACTACTGCACAAATGTTGCATTTGTACTGCTATCGACCCTGCCACCACCAAACTTGCATCTGTACTGCAACTCCCTCTCGTCTCCTGCCACTGCAACTGAGAAACAATCAATTTCTGCTACTGAAGCAAATTCTCTACCATACCCATTTGCTCCCTGAATTGGATGAACTGAGCTCTTCCTAGCACTTTTGTGAGTACGTCTACTACCTGATTTCCTATGGAGACATACTGCAACTGTACTGCCCCACACTGAACAGTCTCTGATAAAGTGACGTATGATATCAATGTGTTTCGACCGATCATGAAATACTGGATTCTCGAAGAGTTTAATACAACTCTGATTATCACAGAAAATATTGGTCACTTCCATCCTTTCCCTGAACAAACTCACAAGTAGTTTTCTAAGCCATATAGCTTTGCACGTAGTTGCGTTGGCTGCCATATATTCTGGTTCTACTGAGCTCAGAGCTACCGACTTCTGCTTCTTGCTGCACCAAGAGATCATTCCTGATCCAATGTTGAAGCAATACTCAAAGGTACTTTTCCGGTCTATTGAACTACCTGCCCAATCTACATCTGTGAATCTATTCAATCTAATGTCATCTCCTCGGGTGTATTTTAACCCATATCCGACTGTTCCACGCACATATCTAAGAATGTGCGTAGCTGCTGCCCAATGCACCCTTTCCGGTTCCACCATGAACTAACTAAGGGTGTTGACAGTGAACCAAATGTCTCGCCTAGTGTTGACCAGATACATGAGCAACCCAATGAGTTGTATGTACAAGGTGGGGTCCACTTCCTTGTCTCCTGATGCGTTTATTTTCTTCTGGTTGGTGATCATGGGCGTAGACTTGGGTCGGCAATCCTGCATTCTGAATCTCTTCAGAATCTCTGTAGCATATCTTCTGCCAAACTTCCAACCCATACATCAACCCCATGTCCTTCATGTCGGATTTTTCTTCAAGATTCTTCTTATAGTCCTTTATGAGGCCAGATGACCCTGTTAGAAACAAGTCATCCACATATAATACCAGAATAAGTGGGCTCATTCTCCACCATTAGATAGTAGATATTGGGATCAACATCACTCTTGACAAATCTCAACCGCTGCAAGTAACTATCAATTTGACCATACCATGCTCTAGGTGCCTTCTTGAGCCCATACAGGGCTTTCTTTAACCTACATATATGAGTTCCCTTTTCATGAATTTCGAAGCCTTCAGGTTGTTCTATATATACCTCTTCTTCTATCACCCCGTTCAAGAATGTTGTCTTGACATCCATCTAGTGAATCTCCCATCCCATTTGAGCTGCTAGGGATATAACGAATCTGATAGAGGTATATCTAGCTACTGGGGCGAAGGTCTCCTCATAGTCTATTTCTTCCCCTTTGCCACGAACCTAGCCTTGTACTTCTCTATATTGCCATCTACAACATACTTGATCTTGTAGATCCACCATGATCCTACAATTCATCTATCCTCTAGTCTAGATACCACTTCCCAAACATCATTCGTCGTGATAGAATTATACTCTTCTACCATGGCATCCACCCAACCTTGGTGTTGTACGATTTCCTGAAAGCAGGAGGGTTCTTCAACCTGTGCTACCAAGGCTTGGTACCTGTCAAGCTGTATACGTTGCCTCTTCTCGGTTCTAGGAGCTCCGACAAACTCCTCTACGTCCCTCAAGGTCTGATGAACGTCCTTGCTAATTCTACCACTGGTGGTGGGAGGCTCAATCAAAATCCCCCTCCTGTTCCTGCTGTTCCATCTGCTGAGAACTACCTGGATTTCCCACTTCTAAGGAAATAATGGTGCTGGTCACTGTGCTCGATCCCAGTGTCTGGCCTCCTGCTTGTCCTCCTTGCTGCCCCTACTGTTGTTGGACTAAAGGAACATCTACTAACTGATCATCTATTGGCATCTCCTGAGATCTCCTGGAAGCTCTATCCTCCATGAACTTTGCATCCAGTCTTACCACAATTTTCCTGCTGCTAGGAATGCAGATTATGTATGCCTTCGAGGTCTTGTTATATCCTACAAGGTACCCCTTTTCTATAGTCTGATCCAGTTTACTATGCTTCTCATCTGGAATGCGACAATATGCTACACTTTTGAATATCCTGAGATGACTCACCTCCAGCTTCTTCCCTTTGAAGACACCTTCACGTGTTTTCTTCCCCAATGCTTTGTGAGGAGTTCTATTCTGGATATACATTGTTGTGTTGCATGCCTCTGCCCATAATAATCTAGGCAAGTCCTGGTCATACAACATAGCCTTTGTGTCCCCAACAATAGTTCTATTCTTTCACTCTGCTACTACATTCTGCTCTGGATTATATGGAGCTATCCATTCTCTTTTGATGCCCTCCTTTGCTTAGAAATCTGTGAAGACTTTGTCCTTATACTCTCCACCATTATCTGAACGCAATACCTTTATCGTTTTTCCTGTCATGTTCTCCACGAGGGCCTTAAACTCTTTGAACCAATCAAAGACATCATCCTTGGTCTTTAAGAAATAGATCCAGGTCTTTCTAGAGCGATCATCAATAAAGGTGACGAAGTATTCACCACCACAAAGAGCTCTTGTAGACATTGGGCGACAAATATCTGAGTGTATCAATCCCAATACGCCTTTCACTCTGTTGTTACTTTTGGAAAAAGTTGCTTTAATGTACTTCCCTAGTACGCATCTTTTGCATACATCATCATGCTCAGCACTAAGGACTAGAACTCCTGTAATAGTCTCTCTGAGCATCCTCAATGCTCCATGGTTTAAGTGTTTCATTCGCATGTGCCACAGTTCATTTAGTTCTTTTTCACCATTACCATTGTTGCCTATCAGTGCCATTAACTCGAGCTGCAATCTATACAGTGTGTTGCTTTGAGCTCCAATTTGTATCTTCTTCTTCTAGCTTGGATGTCTGACGTATACTTTCCTTCCAATGAAGTATACCTTATATCCCTTGTCCTGTAACAGGGACACTGAAATCAAATTCATTCCTAATGCGGGCACATGTCGAACATTAGTGGCTTGGATGTTGGTTCTTGCTTCCGTTTGAAATGCTATGGTGCTTCTCCCTACTGGAGTACACTTCATTATGTTTCCCATAGTAATCTGGAAGTCCATTTGCTCTTCTTGATAGCTCGAGAAATATTCTCGTACTCCAGTCTATGGGTTGAAGCCCCACTATCAATATACCAAACATCTACTAATGCTAAAGTTGACAAGCATGTGAATTCTTCTTCCAATCTGGAAGATAATTCAGAGGCATCTTGATTTTCCATCCTTCTTTGTGCTATTTCTATCGATTTCTGACCGCTTTTCTGCCCCAGCAACTGCTACAGAAAAACTACGTCTTCACTTAAAGACTGCTCTACGCTAAATCTTCTGTGTTGCTCCCTCTGTCACTGGTAAACTTCAATCTGGAAATCTGTCTTTGTCGACTCTCTCAGAGAGAGATTTTCCTATGAAATTTCTTCCCTCCTAGACTGGACTGCACAATCCCTCTAGGGATTCGATTTTCTGCCTATGCAACAGTTTCAAACTCCCTCCTCTTCAACGTTGGCTCTTCTGGTCTGCACCCTTTCTTAACCTCACTCTGATACCATGTGAAAATTTCTAAATAGAAATCCAACTGCAGTGATTGATATTATTTCTTCTACTTATTAATTCAAAAATAAGTTATTCACAGTGTTTCTACAGCAAATATCGAAATAAATTATATTGCAGCCTTCACAATAAAATACTGTGAAAAGTAAATGCAAGGAAAAATACTAGCACAAGTATAATCACAATGACACAGTTATTTTTGGACAATTGTCCCTAGAAAAACCCAATGCGGGAAAACTGGTGCAGCAGATGAGGGTTTTTTTATTGATCTTCAGCAAAAATCTCATGTACAAAATACAACTAGTTGAAACATGTACAAAATACCGTTTCCCGATCAAATTTAGCTGTTAGGAAATATAGTTGTTGGATGCTCTGCTCTAACTATTTAATATGCTAATCTAGATCTGTTTCTTCATCTTGTCCTAACATGAACCACATGGTTGGTTCGAAACATGTCAACAAATGAAATATCATGTGATTTACGCCGAAACTTTTCTCATAAAAAAATACAACTAGCAGAATAGAAGAGGAATTTATGTGAGAAATTTTACATACAATATTCTCACGCTTCTCAACGAGATTCCGACTCTGGAGAGGACCTGTTGCCCCCTCTGTGTCTCAGTGTGGCAGCTTCTGCGTAGGGACTACACAGTCCCAATGTCACTGCCTTTGCGCTGTCCCTCCTCTGCTCTGCGTCTTCATTCTGCTCCTGCACTCCCGACGGATTCTGATGCCCTCTCTCTCCTTCTCACCTGCAACTCTCCCTCTAATTCAATTTCCTCTTGCCGAACTTCGACCAGTGAGAAAATCGATCTTACTTGGGTAACTGAGTATCTACCTGGTGTGTATTCCAAATGCCCGTCGAAGTCCTTATTATAATCCTCCAGTTCAGTAATCAACGGCCCAAATTAGATTCTAATCAATGGCTCAGATCATATTGACTTGATCCTCGTCTTCTTCTAGAAGTTTCACCCTCAATTAATTAATACCCTTTAATTATTTTAATTTCCTAAGTTTAGACTTAGGCACCAACTAAAAATAATTAATTATTTTAATAAAACTATCTCCGGGTGAAATTTCACAAATCGATTTTTGGGTATTGTGGAATACATGTGTCCTAGTCTCCCTACAAATTTTGAGGCTTAGAGCACATTCGATGCTACCATAAATCAACAGAGGTATCTAGGAGTAGTTTGCCTTCTATGAGGGGGCAATGCCAGAAAGTTGGGATGCTTCAGTGTCAGAGGGACCACCCAAGCAAAGTGACCAGAAAGCAGTTGTGGTGATGGATCTAGTAAAGGAAGTTGGTTAGTTTATGGTTGAGCTAAGGCATGCAACAAAGCATGTGTTGAGGTACTTGCATGGTACAACTGGATATGGTCTAAGACATGGTGCAGAAGGGAGCGGTGAAGCTCCAGTGCATATCCTCAGGCAAGCAGATTGCAAACATTCTTACCAAGCCTCTAGCAAGAGTAAAATTTGTATACTTCATAGACAAGTTTGGTGTGATGCAGAATGTCTCCCTCTCAAAGATGTAGTGTTGATGTTTCTGCAGTTTGTAAAATAGGGCAGACATTCTTCCATGGGGTCATGTTGATTTGACTAGGGGATAATTATACATTCACCCATTGGGCCTTGCTAATTTGGCTAAAAGGGTGAATGCTCGTAGTACTGATGCATGCAGGATTGAGGTAGACTTTCTCCCATATGGCCATGTTGATTTGACTAGGGGAGCTTGATACATTTACCCATGAAGCCATGCTGATTTGGCTAGGGATGAATGGCCCAGGGCAATTGCAGCATAGGGCAGACATTATTCCATTAGAGCCATGTTGATTTGGCATCCATAGGGTCATGTTGATTTGACTAGGGAAGAATGATACACTCACCTACGAAGCCATGCTGATTTGGCTAGGCCATGATTGGGCCTTGCTAATTTGGCTAAAAGGGTGAATGCTCGTAGTACTGATGCATGCAGGATTGAGGCAGACTTTCTCCCATATGGCCATGTTGATTTGACTAGGGGAGCTTGATACATTTACCCATGAAGCCATGCTGATTTGGCTAGGGATGAATGGCCCAGGGCAATTGCAGCATAGGGCAGACATTATTCCATTAGAGCCATGTTGATTTGGCATCCATAGGGTCATGTTGATTTGACCAGGGAAGAATGATACACTCACCTACGAAGCCATGCTGATTTGGCTAGGCCATGATGATTTCACTGGGCCATGTTGATTTGGCCAAGGGTGAATGGCCTACGGGCAAACCTTCTCATGAGAAGCCATGCTGATTGGTTGGGTCATGCTGATTTGACCAAGGGAGATGGATACATTTACCTGAGAAGCCATGTTGATTTCGTTGGGCCATGCTAATTTGGCCAAGGGTAAATGACTCGCATTACTCACATTGCCTACTCCAGGATGGAGTGATTTATATCTATAGACGTGCATGTGAGGAGACACTACATCAACATAGCAAGCTCATGAACTTTTCTTGTGCAGAAGAAGTTTTAGTTAAGGAGAATATCTCCCCCACTAAGAGGGAGTGTTGATTTTAGGAGGTATTCGCATATGGCTAAATGGTTTTCAATTCGACCAAGAAGAATTATGAAAAAATTAATATTTGAAGTGACAAGTCATCCTAGGAAAGTCAAGTCGGCCCAACCTATGAAGGGTGTGTCCCTTGGGTCATTTCACCTCATTCAACAAGTATAAATAGAGGGTGTGATGTCTCAGTTTCTCCACTTCTCCACCAAGCAAGAGCAAGTTTATTCTCTCTCTTCATCATTTCTCTTATCCTTCTTGGGCAGACACACTTGTGGAGCAGGAAGGTCACATGAGCAGCAGGAAGGCCATTGGTTATAGGTGAAACAGGGCTAAAGAAGTGTTAAAGGGGTTGACCTCAAAGGACAACAAGTTGGCCAAGTTTGACTCATATTTTGACTTGGATATTGGCACAGATATCTAGACAAATATCCGATCTATAAACCTTGTCTAATAATAATTTCTCAAAAAGGAAAGTTGGTGGGTTTTCTCCCAAGGTTGGGTTCCCAAGGTAAAATTATTGAATCTATTGTGCATGGCTGTCTTTCTATGATCTTTGCCATTTTCGTTGCATTTACTATTGAGATTTTCTAAAGTGTAATTATTCAATAATATTAGTGGGATTAAAATACTAGTTGAAGATCATTAGGAAATAATTATTTGCAAGAAAATTGTATCTATTGCACTCTTGCATAGAAAATTGAACATACACCAACAGTTTGCCCCTCCTTTTAATCAATTCATTGTTGTGTGAATTTTAGGGGGTAAAACATTTGCTATCACAGTTTTGCTCCAAGTTGTTGTTGATTTCTCATAGGATCTTCTAACTGATAATTACTTCTTATGATTTCTTAAGTTAATCTTTTCTTGCATTCAAATTCATCATAAAGCAATTACACAAGGGATCTCAATAGTAGAAACAAAATGCCAGTAGGATCATAAAGAGAGCCAAACAAGAAACCCAAGAATTTTACTCTAGGAAAACCCACAGGGGGGAAAAACCTAGCAACCTTTTCCTTAGAGAAATATTTCAATTTAGCAAGAGATACAATTGATCTTTTCTAGTCAAAATGAAGTCAAACAGACCAGCAAGAGATCCTTGGTCAAACCTGGTTAATCTCTTCAAATCAAGTCAAGATGTTGCCCAAAAGTTAAAATAGTGCGAGACACGCATATAGATTTCAATGAATATTCAATGAATTGATTGAGCTCAATAATAATACAGAGATATTTACAAAGATAGAAACATCAAGTTTCTATGTAAAGAATCAGCTTCATCTAAGAAACTGCTAAAGGAAGAAAATTAGTAACAGCTAAAAGAATGAGCATTAAACTAAAATAGTATTATTCTAATACCCTCCCTTAATGCTCAATCTATTTACAACACTGATAGACCCCCTGAATTGTACAAACTTAGCAGGACCAAGAGGCTTGGTGAAGATGTCTGCGGGCTGCTCTGTTGTGGGAACATATCTCACCTGAACGGATCCGTCTTCAACAAGCTGGCGAATGTAGTGGCAATGAGTTTCCACATGTTTTGTTCGTTCATGAAAGACGGGATTTTTGGCAAGTTTGAGCACTCCCTGATTTTCACAAAACAAGGAAGTAGGACCTGTCTGGGAAACATGCATATCTGCAAGCATACGTCGAAGCCAAACTGCCTCACAGGATGCCTTAACTGCTCCCCGATATTCTGCTTCTGTTGAGGAGAGAGCCACGGCTTGCTGCTTCTTACTAGTCCAGGTGACAGCACCAGATCCTAGACTAAACACATACCCAGCTGTAGATTTACGATCATCAACCGAACCGGTCCAGTCAGAATCTGTGTAACCACTGAGTATAGGATCGAAACTGCGAGTGTATAGGAGTCCATAATTAGAAGTGCCACGCACATATCGTAGCACACGCTTTGCTGCTATCCAATGATCAGCTTTAGGAGCTGACATGAAGCGGGAAATGTAGCTTACTGCAAAACTGATGTCTGGTCTGGTGGCAGTAAGGTAGATGAGACTGCCCACTAATTGCCTGAATAAAGTTTCATCTATAGGGAGAGAGGATGACTGAGTTGAAAGTTTGAGTCCTGGTTCCATAGGAGTCGTGGCTGGTTTGCAATCCTGCATTCTGAACCTGTCCACAAGATTTTTGGCATACTTGGACTGAGAGAGAAAGATGTGATTTTCAGTCTGCCAAACTTCAACCCCCAGACAGTAGTGAAGAAGTCCCAAGTCTGTCATATCAAAGGTTCTGCATAAGTCTTGTTTGATCCCATGGATCAAATGTGCAGAGTTGCCAGTAATGATAAGGTCATCTACATAGACAACCACAAACAAGATATCATCACCAGTATGCTTGATATACAGATTTGCATCAGATGGGCTCCGCTGAAAACCATGATCTGTCAGGTATTGATCAATTTTCATGTACCAAGCCCGAGGAGCTTGTTTCAATCCATAGAGAGCTTTAGCTAATCTACACACTTTCTGTTCTTGACCGGCAATCTTAAATCCTGGAGGCTGTGTCATGTAGACTTCTTCCTGTAAGTCAC